>NMRB01000294.1:346790-365529 GCA_002633025.1 Notospermus geniculatus
TTCCAGACAGATTGAATAACACCTCCACACCCTAGGGTTCATCGAAACCAGTAATATTTCATTTATTCAACACTTCAATATAATATTCAATGTACAGATACACATTTACATACGCAAGAAATCAACCGTTCCAGCTAGGTCCCAGACCCATGACCTCGATACTCACAGTATCTCCATGGAAGTATTATACAGATCTCAAAGGCCACGCCGGTTAACCTGTTAAACGTGTGCCCTGAGCTGAGCTCAAACTTTTCCTGGAATTTTTAGCCCAACTTCTAGTGATAGACTACGTGCCAGCACGCATTTTATGCCGGTGTAATGAAATCTAATGTTCCCGATGTTGCCTCCAGGCAGGTCCTCCACCTGACAACGTACAGGGCCTACTTCCAGTAGCCTGGGGTTAACCACGTTAACCACGTTTAACCTCGGTTCTCCGAACCGCCGAGAAGGATGCGTCCAATCCTTTTTCCCTAAGTCTCTCCCAGACCACGTGTCCAGTACGCAATTTATACTCTGACGCGACGTCACCTCAATCAAATTTCCCGCCGCGCCATGACACACCATTGGGCGACACTCCAAGCCCCGCCCCCATGCAAATGACAACAGCTCCCGCGCCAAAGCAGGAGTGCGCGATCCCGGAGGGCCGGTACAAGTTGAACAGGCTATTTACATATCAAATTCTCTGGCCAATTTCTCAATGAAATATAATTACAAAAAGGTAGAAACTTCGCGTATAAAAACTTTAAGATCCGGCCTATCACATAACTTTTACAAGGAACACTAGAGAAAATACATAATTAATTATTTACCTCTGAACTTGGGCCTAATTTGCAACACTACCAATATGGCGACCCGTGCGGCCTACTCAACTTTTGCCTGAATAAACTCTACCAATACGACTACCACGGAGGAGAATATCAATTGATAACCTAACTATATAAGAGAGAGAGCAACCAACTATCTCTCACAACCTTGAGGTAACACCCAAATTGGCATAAAGGTGTCTAAATTCCATATTTTCTGAGGCAACTATTAACGGCCACCGGCCGAACGATAAAATCAATACTGTATGCTGTAGTGTATCAGTGTGTACTCCAAGTACAGGGACCGACATTGAACAACCGGGTCCGGATGACAGATGGCCACGTACCGTGAAAGGAAAGGCCTAGCTTCGGCCACTTTCCACTTAACTTTAGCATCCAAGATTCTTATACATGTAGATGGGTATGGTATTTACATCAGGAAGACGTCTTGACTTCTCGATAGCCAAAGAATGTCAAAAGCAGATATTAATTATGGAGAGTAAAATGTATCCAAGAGGTAAACGTAGGCTATATAAAGTGTTGTCACAACGAATGGTAAGAATGGTATTAAGGCTTGAAGGAGTTGCTTCAAGTGGTAAGATTGACAGAGGTCATGAATATTCAAAAGTAGGGGTCAATGAGAAACAGCCATCAAAAGCCATAAGACATGAAAAGGTTAACTGAGTGCATGGTGATCAGGGGAAAACCCAAACGGGGAGAAATGAGAAAAGAACCATCTATTTTCGCTACAGGGAATAATATCACTGTTTTCATACTGATTTCAGACATTTTGCAAACGCTCTTTGTTTTCCTAATTAATGAAGCTGATGTCACATTTTTCTTTCATGATTATAATGTATAGTTCACATTATAAAATATTATACCTGAAGTTATCATGAAAATCAAACAACTGCAACAGAATGAAAAATTAGTTCGGAAAATGGTTCCCAAAGTGAACAGCCCCTTTCAAGAACCCACCTCTATGAATGCAAGTCCATTAATACATGTAGTCCCCTTGCAGTGCAAGCTCAAGCTGTTGTCTTCGGAAGGCAAGAATGAAGCAAATGTCCGCTATCATCGGGAACCACTCTCTCTTGTGTCGGTATCGTTCTTTCATGACATGGTAATCCTTAAGCCAGTTTATAGCATGTTCCACGCGCACTCTGCATCGGCTTATCTCCGCGTTCAGAAGACGTCTGTGTTGGTTCGCGTCCTCATCTGCCTCCTCAAGTCTTGGCTGTCGATACGGCGTCATGATGGGGTACTCGCATGGAAATCCCTTGTCTCCGAGAAGCACGGCTCCCTCTGGAAGTGGCAATGGCTGTCCAACACCGATTCTTGGAATCTCCCTGCAATTATAGTAATGAATACATGTAATTATACAAACGTTTATAATGCGAACGTAATTTAGAGTCTCATTTAATGAGTCACATCCGGAATTCAATTGTAATAGTAATACGGTACGGTACCCTAAAATCATGCTGGTACGCTTACACAAATATTTAGTAATTCTAGACTTGATTTATAAAAATTGGCCAAAAGGCCAGATAAAAAAATCTTTAGTTTAGCATCACCTCCCGCCTCAAATTTTCTTGCCGCCTCAAAAATTTTTTAATCTTTTTTTCATTTTTTTCCTCCTAGTTTTACCATTTTAGCACAAACTCTTATGATCCTCAATAGGGCCATGACTTGTATTAGTACTGTTTGAAATAAAAGCCTTTTGTTTCCAGTTCTTAAAGGTTTCTAATGGTTTGTTCCTAAGGGTTTGTATGGGAGTTGCTTGTATGGAAGCTGCAAAGCTTCAAATCTCTTTCCATGATCATATTTCAGTGCGAAAAATAAAAATAAAGAAAACCTCCTCCCTCCTCACTTTTTACATAAAGTATGACTGATGCTAAACTAAATATTATTTTTATATGGCCTAATAATGTTGGGGGAATAGACTTACCTGTACACTGCTGCATCATGGCGACTCCCAAGAAAACCAGACGAAACATATCGTAATACGCCCCTGGCATCGCACACGGTGATGGTGTTGATTGCGTGGTAGTGGTGATGTCCCGAATAGTATGGACGCTGATCCTCGCTTTCAGGGCGGTATATCTCGTGCACCGTCCCGTCGATGGCGCCAACAGCAAATGGGATGTTCGGCCAAAATCCAAAAAATGCCTCCCACTCCTCAACATTCGGCCAACGAATGTCCCGACAAAGGTATTGGTGCAATATAGGCAGCAGAAAGTAAATTTCTCTGTCGACAGTCGTAACGCTGACATTGAAGATTGCAGCCAGGAGGTCCAAGTCGGGGTACTGTCGCAACCAGACAAAAAGCATTAGAATTCTGTTTCTCGGTGTGAGAAGGAAGTCCGGCCCTTGTTGTATTCCACCGATGACTTGGCGATTCTGAATCCATGGCGTAAGATCGGTGACCACGTTGTTCAGCGCTTCGTCAGTCTCCCCAGTTAGCATCCACAATGTCCGTTCGTCCATCATCGCCCAGACATCTCTCCCTTGCCTCCAGTCCGGCAGTGTCGGAAACATCAGTTGGTAAAAACTCGGTGTAGGAAGAGGCAAAGTCAAAAGGCAAACTTCTATCATAGTTAGCTGGAGAAGAACCTCGTTTACGTGTCGGTGAAGGTATTCAATGTTCACAGGCTCGTTGAATCCAATTGCCAGAGTTGACAGCATCTCACAAACAGAATGAAAGTATCGAAGGCAGGCTAAAGCGTCTTCTGCTCTCTGACGATCCATGGTGACTGAGAAATCAAACGTGTGACAACCTCCTTTCCACCACGTACCAATAACGAGGGGTTTTACAACCACGCCTATACAACAGCCACAATTGGTAATAATGCCACTAATTACACTAATGCAGTTCCCTCGGATTTAAACTATTTACCTTTTTTCAATTAAATTTGAAAACATGGATAACATAAGCAGTGACAATCCTTTCCATGATTGGGCACTGTAGAGCATTGGCTGACAAGACAGGCAAGGTTGGGCTTGCAAGGGAGCGGCCGTTTACAAGTCTCCAATAACGGCAGATTCTTGTTCACCATGGCTGAGGGCGAACATCAGCAAAGAAATGTGCGCATACCGGTTGGTAATGCGGAAAGGGGCCTTATCATTGCGGGGGTGGCAGTTTTTGGACGCCACTGGGTCCCCATCGTAAACTACATCAGGCAAAATCCTGATGGTTTACCGCCAGCTGCGGCAAACCTTTATCGCTATGAGGGTTTCAGACGTCTGGCTAGGCGAGTTCGTGGGGCTCATGACGCGGCAATGAGAAGGTTAGTGAATTTTAATCGCTCTATTTAACATACATGTTCAATCTGTTTCTGAAACATGTTACATGTAACTCGATAAAGAATTGAGACTACATTGGTATGTTGCACTGATGCAGCAAGTAAGAAGTCTGTGTCCTCGAGTATTTAGGATGTGACATGATATTTTCAGTTTTGTTAGGTTCAGACTCATTGTTCTTTCAGAGCATTGCATGAAAGATGGGGAGAGATGAGGAACCCTCCAGCCGCTCAACCTCCACCAGTTGGATTCCTGGGGCAAGATGACGGTGCAGATGACGAAGTCCCGCGCAATGACGGCGTACGTGGTCCGGTACCTCCTGTCCCTGCACATGATGGCGGGCACGGTCCAGCAGCCCCAGTCCCAGCGCAACATGACGGTGCGCGCGACCAGGAAGCCCCAGTCCCGGCGCAACATGACGATGCGCATGGTCAGGCTGCTCCAGTCCCAGTTCAACATGATGGTGCGCGCGGTCAAGCCCCAGTCCCGGCGCAACAGGACGGTGCGCGCGACCAGGAAGCCCCAGCCCCGGCGCAACATAACAATGCGCATGGTCAACCTGCTCCAGTCCCAGTCATGCCAGTTCAACATGATGGTGCGCGCGGTCAAGCCCCAGTCCCGGCGCGAGATGATGATGGCCCAGAACTCCCGGCAGACGAAGCTCTTCATGATGACATCATCGAGCCACTTCCACCACTCCAAGCAGAAGCTCATCGGATGATAAGAGTGCCAGGTAAGTTATGTTGATCAGCCCCAGGGACGTAGCCAGCTTTTCTGGCGGGAAGGGGGGGGGGGAATGGCTAGAATCTGGAGGCCGAAGTCGGAGAGAGGTGCCCCACAGAAAAGAATTGAATATCTAGATCCTCTCAGATGCAGTTTCCTGACATCTGACATCACAGCAACTTGGCTCGAAGACAGGAAAAAGACCTTTTAGAGGAAAAAATTGCTGTCCCTTTCTGCTCGGGGTGGGGCATTTGCCCCCTGCCCCGCCCTGCTAGCTAGGCCCCCTGGATCTTTGATGCAGTGAATGGGAGTTTGCATTTGCAAGTTTTATCTTGTAAACAAAAACAAAAACATTGTGGCACTTGATTGACAGTAAGCGCAATTAGCTGCCAAACTCCATTTTACGGCGGTAAAGAACCAGCGGCAATGTCCGACAGCCCCGAGCGATTTTTAAGTATCTCACCTGATAGTAAACTTGGTCCTCCAGATGCCTAGAGAGACTTAGGCGATATCCGATTAAGAAAATGTAAATGAGTGGTAGGCATATTTGTTTATAACGGACAACTGATATACATTGTACATGTATTCATTATTGATACTGGGTCATTTGAATAAAGAGCAGCATTTGCAAATACTTTTCCTTGCATTTCGCAATTCAAATGCACTAGGCCATGCTGTACAAATCTGAAGTAACAGCATTTGCTAGTCTTCATTCATATGGCCCGTTGTCTTCGATGACGTCTACCTTTATATTGCAGGTAATGCTCCAGCACAGCATATTGCCAGGGTGCCAGATGCACTGCCGAGGGCCAACCCCATCCCCCTGCCGCCTGGTCAACGCCGCCAGCCGGTGTATGCTGTCGCGAGGGAGAGCTACCTGATGCACCAGCAACTAATGACAGGACCAGTGCAACAGACCCTGGAAATGATGCAGGCAGCTGCTGAGACAGTAAGGGATCGAGCGAGGCCAACATTAGATGCCATCCAGCGGGCAGCGCAAGCCATCGAGCGGAGATTTCTCGATAACTAGTGGTGTATGTACTTTAAACAGTGTAAATAAATGTATTATCTAATTTGAAATTGCTATTTTTCTTCCAACAATTCAAAACTGGTATGACCTTCAAGGCAGTCTTTTTGTATGGCAATTAAATTTGCTCTGCCCACGTACCAGTCTGGCGAGCATATCTTCTTTTTGGCCTAATCATGTCTTTATTCAGTCAGTCGGTCACGCCCCGATTCGAGCGTCATTCTCTTCCCACGGTGACGTCCTGTTTTCCTCATTCGCGGAGTTTTCAGCGAGGCCAAACCCGACTTCAGAGTGGGCAATATTTTGATATTCAGCAATTTTGATGCCAAACAGCAAAAGTTGAACAGTTGGGTAGTTTTTGTACCAAATACCTGCCACGACATGGTGATAAACTCCCTTAGGCCAAGTAAACAAATTCCCGGTTTCTCATCAGCGCCCGCATCAAAACTGTTGATTTCTTATGAATTATACTGGCGAATTTATAGTACGTTTGAATCATCTGGACCCCGATGGGAGGACCCTTTGGTTGTCAGGCAGACCTTGGTATTGTTGGTGAAGTCTGGCTATTGAAATGCGTTTTATTGACAGGACACTTCCAGCCAATCCCACGCCTATGCCTGTGTTCAATTTCGAATCAAGGCCTAGATGCATGTTTCGAACCAAGGTTCTGCTGGTTAGAAAACAATGTGTGTTGGACCATGGAGGAATAACTAGACTATTATTCCTCCATGGTTAGATCGTTTAGTCTGACCTAAGTTCATTAGGGGTTTGATTGACATACGCCTATCGAGCTCCAGATGGTTAACAGACTTTAGTATAATTCTTCCAAGATACATGTAGGCCTGAAGCTGTATGGTGCATTTTTAGCAGGACGGATGACAAATCATGTAAACAAACGCACGTGTACTTTGATCATGTGACTTATGACCTCACAAGTCGAGGAATCCCGAGTTAAATCATGGTATTTTTGGGGCGTATTTATGGGATATCGCGTACGTGCAGCAGACGACAGGCCCACCTGGGACCAACTCATATTTTTTATATGTGAAAGATATCGATCCTGACAACAGCGACGGTTTATACAGACGTCGGATTTCAACACGCAGGCAATACCAGATTCCGTGATCGTGAGTGTACGCCTGACCGAGAAGCTGCCACGGAAGATTGCTAATAAATAGTTTACTTAAGACATGTAAGACATGGTTATTTTCCACAATCACAGACATCGCCGCGGAACAGAGGATAATTCATTCTCCCGCTAGGCGCCGCCAGTGAGTGAGCGGAGGATATTGATCCACGCCTCCTAATCGTAGCTCAGCCAATCAGACATCGGTCACCACCTTTATTACCATATGANGCACAGTGAGCCCAACGGAGATCCGCAAGCATTAACGGGAACCCTGGAGCTCCCGCAAAAATTCGCTATTTTACGCACGTGTTATGCGGATGCGTAAATGTACGGATACTTCGTGAATAAGGCGTAAACCGTAACGGAGGCTTAACGGATCCGCTAAAGCGTACGGATGCTTTGTGAATAAGGACCCAGGAGCTCACAATGGCCAAGGAGCGCTTGTTAAGCAGTGTCCAACATGATCACTACGCCAAGGAGATAGAGTTGTTGAAATCTGGTAAACCTGTTCCCAAGTCCTCTGCGTTGGCGAGATTGGATCCATTCATAGGTAAGGGTGATCTGTTAAGGGTCAAAGGTCGGTTGCAGATGTCTGACTTGTCGTACGAGGAGAAGCATCCTATCATCGTTCCAAACTGTCATCTGGCTTTCTTGTTGGTGAGGTTTCAGCATACAATACTGAAACATGCGGGGTAGACTCAATGGTTTCCTCGCTTCGTGACGGTTATTGGATCATTGGTGTCAGGAGGATCGCGAAAAGGGTTAAACGCGAATGCATAGCATGCCGAAGAGTGGATGCTCAAGCCTGTAACCAGCCGGCAGCACCTCTGCCAGATCTTCGTGTTCAGAGGGTGGATGTTTTTGTAGTTTCCGGTTGTGATTTCGCTGGTCCCCTCTACTGCGCTGATTTGCCACAGCGCAAACTGTACATCCTTCTCTTTACATGTGCGGTTGTAAGAGCATTACATTTAGAACTCACTGATTCACTCTCTCTCCCTGACTTTCTGCTTGCATTTAGGCGCTTCGCAGCTCGACGTGGTTTACCATCAGTAGTGTACTCGGACAACGCGAAAACTTTCGAAGGTGCCCAGAAACGCTTGATTGCCTACTATGGTCCCAACAGTCCACAATGGCGCTTCATTGCTCCCCGCGCCCCCTGGTGGGGTGGCTGGTGGGAACGTTTGGTAAGGTCCACCAAGTCCGCGTTGAAGAAGTCTCTAGGTGTTAAGTGTCTCACGAGGGCAGAGATTGAGACTACTCTTCACGAAATCGAGGCCTGCGTGAACTCGCGTCCACTCACATTCGTTGGCGATAATGTTGACAACTTGCGGCCCCTCACGCCGTCGCACTTCCTGATTGGTAGGTTGCCAGGGTCACGAGCGGATGTTTCTGAGATTCAAGATTTTGATGGTCAGGTTCGGAAGATTGATAGTAGGTGTCTCAGTGAAAGGGAAACTTTCCGTCTCAGTAGGTTGGAGGAGTATTGGTCTCTGTGGAGTAAGGAGTATTTGAGGAATCTTCCTCCTGTTGTCAATCATTTCCAGGCGAGGGGTGAGCTTCAGGTTGGGTCGGTTGTTCTCATTAAGGAGGAGAATACGCCTCGGCTGCAATGGCCATGGGGTGTAGTGGTGAATGTCTTTCCAGGTAAAGATGGCGTGGTTCGCTCTGTTCAGTTGCAAACAAAACGTGGGCGCATCACCCGTCCTATTCAGAAATTGTACGACTTGGAGGTAAATGACAAGTCCTCACTTTCGATTGATGTAGACCGGGTCGTGAGTGACAGTCAAGGTGACGTGGATGAGGTGATAGACAGGGCAGGGACCTATGTGACGAGGTATGGACGGATGTCAAAGCCCGTTCAGAGATTTAACGTTCAGTAATCCGTCGTTCAGAAATTTAACGCTCAGTAAATCCATCGTTCAGGGTCGATGACCATTGTATTGTATGTATTTTGTGGGTTCATGTTCCGCGTTCAGTGTTGGAAAAAATCAAATGGTTGAGATATTATTTTTACTCCTTAAACTCGATGTACTATAGTTATTTTTTTCCTCTGTGTATTGAACGCCAGATAATTTGTCACGATGTGGATTCTTCTTAGTTGTGTGAGTGTTGACTGTGTAACAATGCTCATTAGAAGTGTATAATGCGGAAATTAGTAGTGGTTGGATTAGAATTAGTGTTGACGTCCGCTAGATGTATTGAGGTATAGTGTAGAGCCTACTTTGTGTGGTTCCTGTAGTTACCGCGGTAATTTGTTCTCTAAGGAGAAATTTGTGGTTGTTTGGAGTGTTTAGTGTTGAGTTTATCGAGTGTATTGAAGTTATCTTGAGAACCAAAGGAGACAATTTATATGATGCTCAATAAAATAATGTATAATCTGGTGTACAAGACAGTATAGTCTGGTTTACAAAGTTTAATTCTACATCCTTAGTCCAAAGTGTTTATCGGTTATTTAATTAAATATTGTTCCCCATTGGTTACATGTCTAAAGCTGCTGGTTTAGTGATTGGTTATGCATCTTCAACATGCATCCCCAATGGTGGGGAGTATGTTGCCGACAGAGTGGGTTAATGTGGTTCTTGGAAAGGTTTGTTGTTGGGAATGTTTATTGTCGCGATCGACCGTGGCACGAAAGATCAATTTCGGTGTCGGTTCATAGGTTTGTAGACTTTGTGTAATAATACGGTCTTAAATTGGCGTTTATGTAGTTTATGTAACATCTGGAATATAAAATCACGAGATCAATAATAAAGTTTGTCTTTGACCATTTGAACTTCGAGCGTTCGTGTTCGTTCCTGATGTGATGTTCCGTGCTGGGCGGCAACAATATCCATTCTCTACTAGAGAATTGCCCAACTTCAACTCCATACATTGTAGGCCTACACAACTATAGTCTGAATCAACCTAGAGGGAACATGAAAGGAATTTGAGTTATGCGAGTTATGGGAAATGTGAAATGAACTGTGGTTTCTTAATAGACCCAAATAATCCAAGTGGAGAGGGTCTCTAATAGCCATTGAATGCAGAGTGTTCTAAACCACAAGGCCTTGCATTTCACTTGTGGTCAATGAGTGGTCTATTTCGCATTTCAAACATTCCTTTCATGTTCCCTCTAGGTTGAGTCAGACTATAGTCAGGTCGCGGTTGCCTAAGTAAAGTGATGACGACTTCAGGTAAAGTGGGATCGGCAAGCGTGATATTACAATGTAGGTTTGTTTTTATTCAAAAGGTCCCCATATCTGTGAATGCTGGTTACATCGGCTTCTGGCTGATCACCCGGCATGGAGAAAACGCGGAATTCCACGGAAATCCGCCAAGAATCCGTAACGGTAATTATAGCTTTTAACAATGGAATAAACTATACACTGGCCTTAACACATGTAGCATATAGTAATGATGATATAACAAGGCCAAGTAAAGCAGTTGGAATGCAGCCACAGCGGGATTGTTTCTGTACCCTAACCACCTTGCTACCTCGTATCTAGGCTAGTGCCAGTATGATAGGAGATAAGGGGACGGGACGGGACGGGAGGGTATGATCCACGTGACAAGTTTCACACCAGTTAATAGTACTGTATAAACTGCAGAACACCAAATTATGTCTAGCGGAAATCCGTGGAATTCCGCGTTTTCTCCATGCCGCTGATCACCGCAGTCTAAACCTTGCATACATGTATCTGCGGTCATGAATGCGTGGTTGTCAAGACAGTAGCAGTGAAAATAGCGCTAAACTTTGGTGGCCCTATCTTTACATCGACCACCCAGATGACTCCCGCGCTTTTTTTGTGGCGACCTGACCTATCTCCAAACCTTGTGATTTCGCTTACATGTAGGGCCCTATGTACATTACAAGAGTAGGCCGACTGTAGAGAAGGCCTTTTAAAACACAAAATCATTGAATATACCCAGGACTAAAGGTTTCAAATAAAGCTTTATTGGCCAAACTTTAAATCACCCTTCACATCCATTACTTTGGAGCGAGGAATGCACTTATATATTAGAATATTGTCGAAAGTTATGAAGATTAGAAAATAGATTTTTTACGCATGTCTCACCATGCACACCTCCTCCGGGACAGCCGTGAACTGACCGCAACAACAATAGGAACCACAACGCTGGCGGTAACACATATAGGCCTACATCTGTTGGTCCTAAACGCGCCCAAGTCAGCCAGCTGCAGGCACGTTTACTTTTTCGGTTGACTCCAGCTCGTTGACTTCACCCGAGTATCCGAGGAAACGTTCGATTCAGATTGTAAACTGAGGCTTTCCGTCTTGGGCCTCAAACCTTGAAACATTCGGAATACCTCGAGTCGAAATTGGGTCCCACTAATACAATAGAGAAGAAAGTTGATTGTGTTGTTTATGTAAGAAAGTAGAACAATAACATCTTGGATTGCATATATTTGAACAAGTTTTTCCATTGTCCATTCGGATATTGAACCAGATAGGCCTACATGTATAAGAAAGCCCGAGACGGGTAATGTTAATAAGACGAACACAAGACTAACAGTGGTCAACATGTACGTCGTACTAGTCATCTGAGATGACTGACCGTCTGATCGTCCTCCACGATTCTGGAGTTTTTTACGGTTTAGCTGTCCCCTCACAACCACGTAGAGTATGGAGCAATTACAGAAAGCAATGACAAGGAATGGCAAAAGCGAATAGACCACCATGTGAATCCAGAGCCAAACCTTCAACCAGAAGTACCGGTACTTTGCCTTATATGAGCACTCATTACCCTGATGAAATCCAACTACCTGTTGTAGGTGAACAATAAAAACTAATGGCGAATTTAAGGCAAACAGAAATATAAAAAGGACTGCCAGACCAATGAAAGTCCACCTCTTTGTACATATAACTCTTGCCTTCAGAGGAAAAGATACAGATATCCACCTTTCTACTGTCAAATACGCGACATTCCAACTGGCGAATTGCAGAGAGAAATACAATAAAAATATGAGAACTTTGCAGGAAATATTCGACAGAAGTCTAAGATCAATGTCAAACAAATCCAAGACCCATCCATGAAGGAGTCCTGTCCAAAGTACGGCAGTGTCTACCGAAGCAAGTGTACTAAGTAAAATCCTCGTGGATGCGTTCCCAAACTTTCGTATCAGCAAGACGAGGACTGTTAAAACATTTAAGACTGTCCCAAATGTTAATAGAAACGGAGATACCCATATCCATAGGAGTGCCCTAAGTCGCCATTCCCAGAATTGATTGAGAAGTTCGTAGTAAATCATGTGATAATCACTTTGTGTCACCATTGGTTCGACTCCTGTCTCCGTGAGAGGAACAGTCTCACTAAAGATAGTGCTCGTCATGAATTCGTTAATATTCATAATCTCATCTTATTACTGAATATTATTTGATTCAAGAAAATTCCTCGAGACCCTCGTCATTTCTGTCAACCCCACATGAAAACTCTATTCATGCTCTACTGATCGGTTCAGCTGAATGATTTCGGCCGAAAAAGTCACGTATTATTGTCGTATTCCTCAGGCAACTAAATTCGTTGCTCTAAGAGATGACAAGCTTACACAAAATGGCGTCGACAGGAAGCCACCATCATGGATCACTGCAGCTGCATGATAGAGAAGGTTTCACCATTTATCATATGCCCGAGTACAGTAGGCCTATGTTCCGCGGTACTGCCTGGAACTGCAGCATTTTTCGTCAAAAATACCGCGCAAAAACTAACGAAATCGACGTGGACGAATGCTGGCCGTCCTAAAATCACATTTCATGTTCAACAATACAAGAATTGTTCGACTAATATGCTACAAATCGCCTGAAATCGAAGGGGGATGTCCGCCACCATCATGATCCGGGGTGTGATACGCGTTCCGTATCATCCCACTGATATGATACGCCCTCTGTTAACTAATAAGCTTTGATTTAAGGGGCTTTGCGAGGCCTTTTGGCTCCCTTCCTGGAAAGACGCGGCCGTCTCACTCCGCTGGCCGTCACACACTCGTGATGATCTTTTGCCCGGAACCCTGGCAAAAGATCTCCACTCGTGTGTTCTGCTACCTCGGAAATCCCACTCGTGTGGTTTTATGATTGTAAAAGTTTCTCGTGTCAGCTGACTCGGTGATTCCGATTCCAAAAGCTGATATACAATAGACGATATCACTCCAAAAGAGTGCAGCACCTGACGGGGTAGCGTGTGTGACGGGCCATATAGATTATAAGGAATCTGGAAAACAAGGATCCCCAAGGAACCCTACGGAATGCGGTCTGCAGTTCATGCCTCTTATCATACCTACCTGTACACTTGAATGCACGTGATACTAGTATCAATGTGACATCACTACTGCTGGTGAAATATCAAAAGTGCTCCTGCAGACTGAAATCTTATCCCATGGTGCATATTTTGAACATGTATCGCAAAAACACTATAGGCGGATTCTTTGTACAGTGAATATACAATCATAATAATGTCGTTTTCGCATATCATTTGCGTTATTTGGAGTTTATTTCGTAGGGTTCCTTGGGGATCCCTGTTTTCCAGATTCCTTGAAATCTATATGGCCTGTATGACGCTCTGCACGTCATTTCATGATGTCTGGACGTGACACGACAAAAAAACAAAGGGCCGTATTTACGAAGCGCGATTAGGTCAACACGCGTGAAAATTCAGGTTAAGGGCCTAGAAAACCATTGTTTTGCTACCTTGTACGCTGCTTGATTTGCAGCTTTTACCGGCAGGATAATCACCCGTGGTTAACTTTCCTTTGTCTAGCTGCAGGAGGACAAAAGAAAATTTTGAAAATCCTACAGGCCTTGTTTAGAGTCATTCAACTCTTTTCTCTGATCCTCCTGCACGTAAACGCAGGAATGTTAACCGCGTGTGGTTATCCTTGGGTAAACGTTGCCGATCAAGCAGCGTACAAGGTAGCAACACAATGGTTTTCTAGGCCCTTAACTACCGGTATGAATTTACACGCGTGTTGGCCTACTCGCGCTTCGTAAATGCGGCCAAATTGTTTCATGACGTCATGATGGCATTCAGAAATGACGTGCGGGACGCGAATTTTTTCCCCGACCTGTTGGGGATCTGCAATGTACATTTTGTATAGTGCTTTTCAGAATGTCCAGTCATTCTTGCACCCATTTGACCTTGCAATGTAACCCAACCACAAGACGGAAATTGGCCAGTTACGTGTGCATGCCAACAAACGGCTGATCGACTTCTAATAGAGTTGTTACCTATTCAGGACTGTCTGGGTCATCGGACTGTCCGGCAAAGTGTGACGTAACATTATTCTTTAAATAAGACGCTCTGCATAACTAGGCCCATGGTGTCTGTGTCAGTTTCAATACATCACCGCCTGGCAGCCTATTTATCATCAGTTATTCAAGCTATATGGTGATACAATGAGTATTTTGCATTGGTATAGTTGATTCATAAAACCTGTACGCCCTGTGGTTTTCTAGGCATGTTGCACTCACTGTGTGGCACTGGTAACCTAAAATGGAACACGCGCATATAGCTCTCACAGCGCTCGCATATGAACTAAACCACCAGGAGTTATGTCAGTTACGTTGCGGTTTGTTGACAGCTTTTCTTTTTGAGGACAGGAGAGGGGATATCTACAACGCACTATTCGGTTATTTTCACGAACGACGACTTGGCAAGGATGTCTTCATGGAATTAATTCGGCACCCACGCCTTTTTTTCACGCTGTCGGGAGTCACTGTCGAGAACTTTCATTTCATTTTCAATGACGTGCGAGAGGCCTTGATACCTAGGAGACGCCGAGATGTACTCACGCCCATGAACAAGTTACTTTTGTTTTTCATCTGGGCTCGACAATATCCTTCCTATGCGATGTTGTCCCATACGTTTGGTGTTAACGAGGTTTACATCTCAAACCTGCTGACAAGACTGATACCCTGCATGGCGCTTTCCGTTCATCGTCGACACGTAAGGTGGCCAAACGCACAGGAGTGGGCAATGATGAGGAGGCTACCTGGAAACGGAGTTGGTATAATAGATGATGGTTCACCACAGCTCATCAGGAGACCGTTTCGAGGGAACCTCCAGCAACTTTTCTACTCGGGACATCGTTATAGTCATGTGATGAATGCTCAGGTTTTAGTGGACTCGGAAAACTACGTCATCAGATGCAGGCCGGGATTCCAGGGGTCTACAACGGATGCTCTCTGCTACAGGTAGGCAAAATCACCGAGAGTAGCACCATTCTGATTTGAAAAATGGATACTGATATAACGGTCCAGTGGCAAGTTTATTTGAAAATTCCCCCAAACTACGTTCAGGCTTCCTACATTTGAAGCATGTCAAAGCATGTCACGCAATCGCATCCATTTCTTGCAGGATATTAGAAGAACCAGCTGTCCCACATGGCATGACCATTCTCGCCGACCAAGGATATCCCGATGAATTGCCACTGATGGTAACCCGCGGTCGCGGCAGGGACTTTCGAGCAGCACGAGTCAGAATCGAACACTGCCTTCACGAAATCAAGATTTTCCGCGCAGCTGGTGTTCGTTCGAGGCATAGGCGAAAGACTATTCCAGCAGTATTTGCCATAGCAACCGGACTAAGGAACATGCGTCGAAGTAACTTTAGGAGAAATAATGTTCTTGTTGGATAATTACTTACGGACGGGGATCCCGCAACACGGGAGACACGAGAGATAGAATACTCTAAAAAGAGAAGTGCTACGAAGCAGGGGTGTTTTGTGGAGGACTGCACTTCCGAATTGCAGTCCCCCACAAAGCACCCCGGTGCAAAGTCTAGCACTTCTCACTTTTCAGAGTAAGTCCTTACTTCATTTGAACAGAATATTCAACGATGTAAATATTATATACACATGTATTGCACTTGATACAGAAACCTTCTATTTATTCATCATGAGGAGCTCTATTTTGACGGGTGTTCTGTCGGAAGTACTCGATCATGTATCCTCTGAGTTCATCTTCCTGTTCTTCCCTCGCCCTCATCCTATCCAGCATCTCTCGCAGCATCAGTTGGTTCTCGACTTGGAGTTGGCGGAGTCCGCCCCTGAAATAGAAATAGAAAGGGGTCAATTCACCAGTGATGAGTGCGATCTACAGTAAACTCATTTTTTCGAGGCACTAAATCTCTGAGAATACGGTGATCTCGCGAAAAAAACGGGGTTTGCAGTAGTTGTTACTTTTGTCTCTTTTGAAAGAGGCTCCTGAACGTCACCAGTCCCTTAACCAAGTTAATTTACCTTGGAAGTTCATTCGCCGCACCAGCCACATTCGCCTGTTCCCCTGGTTCTTCATTGTTGTCATCGTTCGCCCTTGCCACTGGATCGGCTGCTTCATTTTCTTCTGCCCGGTTCATCTGAGCCTGGATAAGTGAAAAAAACCTTAAGCCCTAAATACACGATGCGATTTTAGTTTGACGGGGATGTTTCACGTGTACCACGTTTGTTTGATGTGGTATCACGTTTAAGTTTGCCGTTGTATCACAAAAATCTCACGAAAACCGCATCGTGTGGACGGGGCCTTTGACACTTTAATTCAGTCTTGCCAAGACGCCTCCTATAGATGTCGTATTTTAATGGGCAAAAATGAAAGAAGATTAAATTTATTCGGCGGTTACAGTAGGCCTAGATCTACCCCCAAAAGTGAAACTGCAGGACCGACATGACTGAAAGGTAACGCCAACACAATACTTACAGCTAATTCCTCTGGGTTGTTTAGAGCATTGAAATCATATGCGAACCGATCGTCCCTTCTGTTAGGGTCTGGAGGGAGGTGGCCACCCACAGCTTGATTCCGCATTATCGCCCTACGGACCACACGTAGTCTATTAGTGATGCCATTTAAAGCTCCTGAGTAGATTCGGTGCGCATGGTGGGGTTAATTCTCTTTCGGCCATGTATCGTTCCCGAACTGATGCTGGGCTTCCTGATACGCGTGAATCTCCTCCTCGGTAACAGCATCTGGTCGGTGTCTCCTGTTCCCACGGTCTGCCATCTTCGAGGACAGTGTTGGACTGACACTCAGACAGTCCTTCCAGACAGTCATTCAAGACAGTACAGGGCCTACACAATGGCCGGACTGTAACTCAGACTGTCGTAGGCTTTATTGTTACTCTTCATTTTCCTGTTAGATCATCACAGCCACATCACTGCTCGGTCACTTGCCGGTTGATTTGAGGTGACTTATTGAAATCAGACACAAAGCATTGGGTGCTGTTTACACAGTAGTGTTATGTCATATTTCTCTGGACAGTCCGATGACCCAGACAGTCCTGAATAGGTAACAACTCTAATAGGACCTTGTTCAGGTATACTCTGATTCAAGATAATCATGAAATCATGCACACTTAACTGGCCCATTTGTGGTTTGTGGTTAGGTTCCATTGCAAGGTCAAATGAGTGCAAAGTGACTGGACATTCTGAAAAGCACTATAGTTACTGTTATAGACGTGAGAGTGACACTTCTTCGCGAGTAGAAACGCCTTTTCAACGCTCGTGGGGGTAAGGTTTAGGGATGGGTAGAGCTATGGGTAGGGTTATAGCTAGAAAAGAAAACGTTTTTGTCAGGGTCATATTATATTACATTTATTAACATATTCAACCCCATCGCTGCCAGCTGCCTCGGTAGCTTAGTCGGCTAGAGCGTTTGCCTAGTAATCCAAAGGTCCCTGGGCCGACTCTAGTTTGGTTCCCGCACCCACCGCTAGGGCCAAAAGGGTTGGGTATCGGCCTCGTTTGACCTTGACCACACACACCAAAATCGATGTGTCTGACGTCACAGAGGATAGACTGGTTCCCGGTTCCAACATACCGTAGAGCTATGTTGGGATCGCGAACCAGTCTATCCTCTGTGACGTCAGACACACAGAATTCTGTGTGTGAGATCAAGGTCAAACGAGGCCGATACCGAACCCTCTTAGCCCTAGCGGTGGGTTCGAACCAAACTAGGCCGACTCGCGACTTGGACGAGACTTTTTTCACCCGTTCTTCTATCTCGTGTTTTCCTTTTTACTGAAAAATACTCGAAGAAAATTCACGAAAGGGTCGGGAAAAAAGTTCGCGTGCGGGACGTTATTACGCTACCTTATTACGCTACGTCGTCAGGTGCGGCTTACTGGAGTTTACGCAAAAACGCAATGACGAAAAAAACGCAAAAACCGAGGGAGTAATCATTATTTTCATCGCTATCTTTTCCTGTTCAACCAACGCACCAATTCCATGTAGACCGTCCGTTTTGCCGCGAAGACAAACAGCTGGGCCGCCCAATGCTGTAGCAACCTGTAGGCCTACATGTATTCGGCCCACAATAAACCTAGCTACACGTTATTTCCCCCAATTTTACCAAATGTCCCGAAATGCTAGAAAAAATTCTGCATTCAGGTCAGCAAAGTGCACGCGGTCGGCGGAACTTCATACCGAGGGACGTCACCATGGTCACAGAGTCAACGTAGTGCCAGCGTGCGGATAGGCCTACATCAGTGCACGTCACAGCGTCATGGGGTGACGTCATGATGATCGCACATGTGCGTGCGTAAATACAGAAGAGTCCTACTCCACGGCATGCATGGGATAGCATTCACGCATGGAGACAGCCAGGTAGGCCCAAATTTTGATGTAGAAGCGCTGGGTTACACACTGATAGGCCTATGCTTTGTTATGGTTCCCGATCATCAAGATCGGGAACCATATTGTTTTTGGTCTTGGTGTCTGTCTGTGTGTGTGTAGGTGTGTGTGTGTGTGTGTGTGTGTATCTGTGTGTCTGTGTGTGT
>NMRB01000294.1:392447-420207 GCA_002633025.1 Notospermus geniculatus
GGTGTTGACGTTGCGTCATGAAAAAATTTCCTGTACATTTTTCTACAGGAAGAATGACACAAATGACGTTGTCCTTATCGCTATCGGATCTCTTAATTTTAAGAAAAAAAGGAATGAGTTTAAAAGAAAATTTCATCTGCTACACGATGATGTAAGTTTTACTGCCATGCGACCAACACAAATGGTTTATTTTCACGCCAGAAATAAATGGAAATAACGTTAGAAAAAAGAGATTTCGGTCACATCGCTCGCAGCGCCACGTTGTGACGTTAGTGTGCGGGTTCCCCATTCCTTTTGACTTATAGACCCAAGAGGTGCCTTCATTTTCCGTCATACAACTTGTACTTTTATGGTATTTTGGCATCTTTTATTTACAACGCCTGACCACATTTCAAAAATTCAAAACGACAGCTCGCCCTTAAAGGTCTTATATATCCACTTACAAGAAGAAATATAGACGGTAGTGCCCCCGCAGGAAGGATAGGACCGCTAGGAACTCCAAGCAGTTACTTTTCACAATAGATTCAAACTATCGGACGGAATATCTATTTTCGGACGGACGCATATTCTGAGATTGTGTACACCACTGATCACGTTACACGAAAATGTTTTTTAACTAGGTCAAAGATAAAAATAGAATCTTACTTAACGGTAAGTCGTATGATTCTGGGACCCACTTTTTTTGAATCCTTGACCCATGTATACCTTCAGTTTAGGTTTTGGTTAAGATCGGAGAGAGAGTCAAAATTTTTAAAAAATCCGAAATCCACAATCCGAAAATTTTTATCCTCTCCGATCTTAACCAAAACCTGAACTTAAGGTATACATGGGTCAAGGATTCAAAAAAGTGGGTCCCAGAATCATACGACTTACCGCTGTAGAAATATCAAAGAATTAAGATTCTATTTGAGCCCGTTTGGCAAAATTTTCATGAACGTACTGAGAACTAGCTCAGTGTGATTGGGGCATAATGTAATATCTTGATGGCAGGGAAAAGAAGAAAGATAGGCAAGTCTATGTTAGGAGCATGTTCGTGGAGCCCCCATATATTTTTTTCCCTTAAACTAAACAATTACACAGGAATATGGCACTGCCTTTTCCCAAATAAAAGATACATAGTTGTGTACATGCGGATATACAAACTTTGGCCTATCATTAAGGTTACTGTCCACGTTACTTTGCCATGGTACATCTACAAATCCAATCTCTGGACTGGCTTGACTGCCCTGCTAGATCGTCTTAGCTGAGGAACAGGAGAAACAGGCTTTGGAGTTTCTGGCAGCACAGGGTTAGCCTGAGTACCTGATGAATGCTCATCACTGACGCTGGTGGCAACAGGCATTCCAGTGCTAGGTGAAGTTTTCAAACCTGGAACCTGCCTTTCAATGTGTTCAAACTGAGTATCGTGGCTTGCCTGAACTACAATTGGCTCTGTTTCAGTCAGTGTTACATCATTTGCTGACATCATGTGGTCAACATGAACCAACCTAGTCCTGTCACCAATTTCCACCTCATAGTTTTTTGGTCCTTTGACCTCTACTACTGATCCAACCTGCCATTTGTCAACCTTTGAGACAGCCCTCATGTTCCGGACTCTAACCAAATCACCAACCTCAAACCCCCTTTCCTTCTTTACCCCATCAAACTGAGCTTTCTGCTGCAATTGTTTTTTTTCAACCGTCTTTGAATTCTCTGCTGAAGGCCTAATCAAACTCAGTCTAGTCCTTAACTGCCTTTTTACCATAAGCTCAGCAGGACTTACACCAGTGGTGCTATGAGGTGTGGTCCTGTATCGCAACAAGAAATCTGCTATTCTGTGCTTTAAAGACCTGGCTTGGGTACCCTCAATCACCTGTTTTCTGAATGCTTCTTTGACTACTCTTACAGTTCTCTCTGCGGCCCCATTGGACGCAGGGTGGTATGGAGCTACCAAGGTGTGTCTTATGCCATTCTTGACCATAAATGTGGCAAACTCAGTTGACACAAACTGTGGACCATTATCACTGACCAGATGCTGAGATAACCCATGCTCTGCAAAAATTAGCCGGAGCTCATCAATCGTACGATCAGCTGTTGTGCTTGTCATTGCCTTGACATCAATCCACTTGGTGTGGCTGTCTACCAAAATCAAGAAATTGGTTTTTTCGTCTTCACAGAAATCTACATGCGCCCTCTGAAAAGGGCGAGCACACCATTTCCACTGGTACAACGGAGTTTTCCCAGGGTTCTGTCTTACACGCTGACAGGCTGTGCAGTCTTTTACCCTGGCCTCAATATCTGAATCAATCTTCGGCCACCACACAAAACTTCTGGCAATCGCCTTCATACTGCAGATGCCAGGATGCTCCCAATGCAATTCCTCGAGGACCTTGACCTGGAATTTTACTGGGATAATTACCCTAGATCCCCACAGGAGACAACCCTGTTCTGTGGACAATTCGTCCTTTCTGTTGAAGTATGGCTTCAAATAGTCCTCTGGGCATTGCCTTGGCCATCCTGTCATTACCCAGTGGTACACCTTACTCAAGATAGGGTTTGACTTAGTTTCTTTGGCAATGTCTTCTGCCTGCACTGGAAAATCAATGTCCAGATTCTGAACGCAAAACACCTGACTCTCTGAGCCTACCCTACTTGGAACCGGACTTGGAAGTCTAGACAGTGCATCGCAATTTGCATGCTTCCCAGATGCCCTATACATTGTACTCAATGTCATACTCATAGCTGGACAAGATCAGTGCCCAGCGCTGCATGCGCGCAGCTGCCAATGTTGGAATGCCTGACTTTGGGCCTAAAATAGATAGCAATGGCTTGTGATCAGTGATCAATGGGCCAGGCCACGCGGTAACGGAGGGACACTTTTGCTGTATTTTGCTCTGGTACTCCTATTCTGTCCAAGGCAGAGTAAAATAACTACTGGTATTTTATAAAGGCTACCTCAGGCTACAAACTGAGGGAAAAAAGTTTGGTGGCAAACAACTTCTTGGGGGTGAAATTTACAAAAAATAGGCTGGTAACGGAGGGACGCAAAATTAACATCTATTTTTAACACATTTTTTCAGAGAGGCATAACATACGGTTCCCTAGGTGAAAAGAGTTAGCTTTCTCTTTCATGTTGTACTACTACCACTTAGATATGAACATGCAAAATTATAAACAGCTGGTGCTGCTCAATTTTTTGGGGGGGAGGTTTGAACCGGGATGGCCATGGTAACGGAGGGACATTTACAAATGGTAACGGAGGGACACATCATATTTTATACAATTCAGGCAGCCATTATGCATGTTACATCACATACCAGTTGTTTGCATGTTTAAAGATATTTCAACAACAGTGGAAATCATTTCCACTGACTTGTAAGGGTTTTGGGCACTTTATAATTGAGCCTGAAAATGGTCCCTCCGTTACTGGTAACGGAGGGACAAATGAGGGATACAAATATGAACTGGTTAAATCTAGCAAAATAAACATGCAGAACAATGTTTTATTATCTCTAATGGCCTAAAAAGTTGTTTTTGGCTTGATACAGCCCTATAACTTTGATATCTTGGAAGATTTATACAGTTTTGGATTTNCTGTCAAAAAAATTCTGTGGGGTTTTATCCCAAACAACTGACTCCAATGGGATGCCTAATCATACCATCATCAGAAAAAAAGTCATCTATCCATACTTCATTGGAAATAGTTACTCAGTAGGCCCTTTCCTATGGTACAGAATCAGGTGGGAAAAACATCTCTTCATTCTCGTCATCCACAATGAATTCAAATGTCCATAACTTTTGTTCTAGTTGAGATAATTCAATAATTCTTTCTGTTCTATACAATTTGGAATCTTGGCTTAAAGATCAGGTACATTGGAAGTCATTTCATGATGTTTCCAATTTTGCTCCTGATGTTAACCTCTGCGTGGCCTGACCCCAATGTAAATTTCCTTGCATACAAGTACTGGTGAAACTTCTTTACCCCGAAAATGAGTGATAAAGGTTCCCGCTCTATTTGAGCATAATTTCTCTCTGCAGAATTTAGCGTCCTTGACGCATAGGCAATGGGTCTTTCTTCACCATTGTCCATGATGTGACTGATCACTGCTCCCAGGCCATGTGAAGAGGCATCACAATCCAATTTCAATTTTCTTTTTGGATCATAGTGTATCAACAATTTGTCACTTGTCAACTGTTCTTTACACTTGTCATATGCCCTTTGGCATTCATCCGTCCACTTCCAGTCTACACCTTTCTTCAACAGCTCATGTAATGGGTGCAAAGTACTTGCCAAATTTGGCAAGAATGAATGATAATACTGTATCATTCCTAGAAATGACCTGAGTTCTGACACATTTCTAGGTACTGGTGCCTGTTTTACAGCTTCTACCTTGGATTCTACGGGCCTCAACCCTTCTCCACTGAACTCAGATCCTAGGTAAACTACCTTGGGTACCATAAATGCACACTTTGGCCTATTCAGGTGCACATTGTGCTTATCTAATCTTTCAAAAACTCTGATCAGAAGTTCCAAATTCTCAACTTCATCATCGCCTCCAATGAGCATATCATCTTGCTTGCACACACATTTAGGAATACCTTGGAGGATTTGGTCCATTTTGGACTGGAAAAGTTTCGGAGCCGATTTCACGCCATAAGCGAGTTTAGTGTACCGGTACAGGCCCTTGTGAGTATTTATGGTGAGATACTCTTGACTTCCTTCGTCAACACTTAGTTGCGCGTAAGCGTGAGAGAGATCGAGTTTTGTGAAGACCTTTGACCCACTCAATTCATTGTACAGATCTTGAGTGGTTGGAAGAGTTACTTGCTCATCTTCCACGGCTTGGTTAATTGTGACCTTGTAGTCCCCGCAAAGTCTTACCGTCTTATCAGACTTTGGCACCACAACTATAGGACTAGCCCATTCTGAACGTTCAGTCTTCACTAATACTCCATTTCTCTCAAGCTTGTCAAGTTCACATTCAACTGCCTCCTTGAGAGCATAAGGAACTGGTCTTGCCTTGCAAAAAACTGGTTTAGCATCAGGCTTCATCCTAATGTGGGCTTTGAAACCAGCCATTCCGTCATAACTGTCCTCAAACAAATGACCATACTGCTTCAACACAGCATCCAAACGAGCTTTCACATCAGAGTTACCTGCGGGCCTACTACATGTACCACTCTCTAGAGTTTGTGACATGGAAAATACCTCATTCCAATCAAGACGGAGTTTCTGCAACCAATTTCGACCCAACAAGGTGGGTCTACCCGGGTAGTCAACTACAACCATGGGCAACACTGCCCCCCTTGACCGTTATATTCAACTTTGACCATGAATTGGCCATATACTTTGATGACATCACCTGCATAGCCCTTTAGCTTTATCCGACAGGCTTGATCCAATGACAAATTAGAGAATTTTTTCTCATATGTGTCTCTACTCATTACTGAAAAATCTGCAGCAGTGTCCACCTGCATCTTACACAGTTTCTCGTTCATTTTCACATTGACACTGTAACACTTGGAACTAACATCTTCTACACCAGACACAATGCCATATATTCCAAGACAGCCCTCATCGTCATCGTCATCAGGAGGAATGTCCTCCTCATCACTAGAAATGTCCTCAGCAATCATTTTGATTCTGGGAGACCTTTTTTGGGACCCACTCTGGGTCGTGGCCTTAGACTTGCAAAACCTGGCAAAGTGTCCTACTTTGTCACATTTTCTACACACCACATCCTTGTGCGGACAGTTGGATGCCAAATGTTCATTCCCACACCGGAAGCATGAAATTTGACTGGTACCATCTGACTTTGATGTTCCTGTGGGCTTCTTGGACTTGTAGTTACCACCACCATGACCACCTTGAACCTTGTTCACAGTCCCAGCAGCAGGCCTCACCTCTTTGGACTGCTTCGACGCCATCTCCATTGATGCAGCTGTCTGTTGAGCCACCTCGAATGTCAGATCAGCTGTATTCAGCAGTTTATTCTGAATGCGGGTGTCGGACAGCCCACAGACGAACCGATCTCGCAAGGCTCTGTTGAGATACGTGCCAAAATTGCAATGAAGTGACAGTTTCTTGAGGGCCAACACATAGTCATTTACCGACTCACCAGGCTCCTGGTCACGCTTTCCGAAGTGGAAACTCTCAGATATTTCTAACGGTGCTGGATTGTAATGACCTTTCAAACAATCGAACAACTCCTGCATCGTTTTGTCCTTTGGTTTCGCCGGGGCAACCAAATTTTTCAGCACTGCATACACCTCTGCTCCAACTTCACTAAGAAACACTGCTTTTTTTCTTGTAATCACTGCTTCACGTGCTGCAACTTGAGCCTCGGTGTTGCCTGGCACTTCTACTATGCCATTGGCCAGGAAAAACATCTCTAGCCGTTCAGTGTATGCATCGAAAGTCTCTTTCGAATTGTCGAATGCCCCTACACTTCCTATGTACGCATTCGCCATAGCTCCCAATTGTCGGACGAAAGTTCACAAAGGATACCAAGTTCACACAATCTGCACACCCACAACATCCACCCGAATAATGGCAAGTGTCTCAAAGAACGCAGTGCAGCACCCGCCAACACAGACACAACAGGATCGAGTCCCAACTTAGGCCGTGGGGGAGTCGTGAGGGAAGAAAGTGTCCGAAAATAGGTGCAATGGCCGCCTGAATGAACACTCGTGGTCTGGCCACAGAGACGATTTCAATCCACAATCACCCACACACAGCAACAGTGTTTCGCACAAAACTCTGCCTCAGCATACTCTAAGCACCTTATTGTTACTGTTCATTGGGTCCAGTTCGAGGAACATAGCTCGTCGCCAGTGTAATATCTTGATGGCAGGGAAAAGAAGAAAGATAGGCAAGTCTATGTTAGGAGCATGTTCGTGGAGCCCCCTATATTTATTTCCCTTAAACTAAACAATTACACAGGAATATGACACATAAAGGGCCTGTCACACTAAAGTAGTTCTCAAAACGTCCTTACCCGTCCTAAAAAATCGTAAAACGGGCTAGAACGTGTAACCGTTGGCCAAATAATGCTGGAGCACCCTTCCGGTCCATGAAGTTCATAAAAAGACTGTAAAAAGTTGCCACTGCATCCACTCCGTTCGCACACAGTTTGTGCCCGTTCGGCAAAATTTTCAAGAACGTACTGAGAACTAGCTCGGTGTGATAAAGACGTTATTTGCTATGAAGTTCACAAGTATTTTTTTTTTCAAATCCGATATTTTGTGCATAATCAGGCACGTGGGTCAATCTGGGTTATGAACATTTGATCTACAGAAAAATTCATCTCACGTGCGTCTCTTTTTGCTCCCTGTATGCAATGAGGCAGATTGAGGCAATGATGGGAATGTGAAAATGCCCAAGTTTGGTCCGATTTGATTCTTGGCTTGACCACCAGGTGACCAAAACGAAAACTCAAAAGTCCGATAATTCCTAAACTAACGACTGGATCGTCTCCAAATTTTCATCATTTTCATCATGTGTGCATCTAATAATGGTGTGCATGATATATGTAATGTGTTTATGATTTGACCTACATTTCAAAATTGCAGATGGCACCCGTCCATAAATGAAATCGTACAACCTTGCAGTACGGTAAATGTGATGATTGTATGTTAATATACGTACATTTGGGAGGCTTTCACTTTCAGGAGGCATTTTCATTGGCAGTTCGTGGAATTCTGACGAATTTTTACCCTTAGGCCTACAGCCTAAACTTTTTGGCCTGATTAGGTCCTCAGTTACGCTAAATGGCTCTTCCAATTTCTTCTTAGGCCGTGAGACAGGACCATTTGTTCAGTTTTGTAGCGCATACCTGGTAACAATCTGGAAATGACTTCTAAAATTTCTGTTCCAATCAATAAATCATTTCAGCCTGTTACCACAAGAAAATATTTGCACATTTTCAAGAAAAATTGCTTTTGAATCAAGAAAATATTACACCTGCATTGATGGCTGACCAACGCCTAGGTCGAGGTATAATCCAGGCCCTGCCCTACATATATGTATTACAGGTAAGCCCCTGGGGCCGTGGATGAAAAAATGGCCCTTGTTTGTGTCATGTTTATGAAAGCAAGCAAAAATTTACAAATGTCAGTGAAAAAAGCTGGAGTACGTTCATAAGCCCCGTTTACACTGAGAAAAAATAACCGTGCTCGGGCCGGTCCGAGCACGGATCGCCAAAAAAAAACAACAGCAAGTGTAAACGGGACAAGCGTGCCAGGAACGGTTCCAAAGCGAACCGTGCCGAGACCACCAGTTGGAGGTGATCTCGGACCGGTCCGAGCACGGATCGGTTCGATAACACTGCTGTGTAAACGGTAACCGATCTCGGCACGGTTACTAAATTGTGTTGCACATGCGCGAATTATGAATGACGCCATTAGCGGGAATTTTGGAGTGATTTTCCATAGAGGCATCCATTTTGTTGTTGTCGTCGTTTGATTTTTCGTTTGATTTTCGTACCTCCGATCGACTAAACTGACTGGAGAGATCGTGGCACAGCGCCATCTCATGAGCTTGGCTCGGTTCCACTGTGCCAGTGTAAACGGGGCAGATCGCCAGATGACGAACCGGGCCGGGACCGGTCCGAGCACGGATCGCTTTTTCCGTGACAAGTGTAAACGGGGCTTATAGAATCATCCAGATGTTGGAACTCACTGACAGAGTATGCAAGAATTGAAAAATCAAGGCAGTTAAGAAGTAAGAAATGATGTGAAAACAGATTGGCAGAGTTGCTGGGTGTGTCATGAATGGTTGCCATGGTTGCTGTGCATCACAGTGTGCATGTGTGTGTGCATGTGATGTGTGCGCAGTGCAGGCCTGTACTGTAGGCTAGGCCTTGGCCTTTTCATGTTCATTCATCATGTCATTCCGAATGCCACGAGGTTACCGCATGATGAACGATATCTCCGCAACAGCTAAATCATCTTATCTTTCTTGTCGATATCTTTGTGCTCCTAGGCCTAGAGCTAGCCACGTCTGACGCAAAGCTGAAAGGGCGAATTCATCATCGGCGATGTTCAGTGCAGTTTACACGTGCGCGATGCATTGCATCAAAATGGCTGGCAATCGGTTGTTGGGTGCGGAATGAAGAGGCTAGGCCTAGCCTAGGCCTATTGCCTAGTGTAGTAGGCCGGCCTCGGCTATAAAGGCATCTTTAGTTCACACTGAAAGTGAAAACAATGCCAAAAACAAAAGCCAACAAAGAAGAGGGCGTAGCCGTAGGCCTAGCCTAGGTTAGGCTCATTCATGGGCTTAGGCCCTAACCATGCTGACTAAAACTAGGCATGCTGGGCCCGTAGGCGTAAAATCCAGCATGCTAGGCCTAATGCGGAATGGCATGGCAGGTTGGCCTACGCCTATAAAATATTTTATACCTCCATGCGGATGGTGATGGCCTGATTTGGCCTCAGCTCAGCCTGCAGAAGCCTAGGCCCACAGGCACGGATTCAGGGTTGACAGGCGATATGGGAAGACACCGCCCAATGGAGGCGGCGGACAACGAAAACGGGAAGCCCAAGCGGGGGTCTGGGGGCGCTCCCCCCCCCCCCCCCCAAAAATTGGACAATTTAAATACTGCATTTTCCAGGCATCTGAGAGGAAAATACTCGAATTTTTTATGTGATTGAATTTTTCTTGCTAAAAAATCATTGCTCTGTTGAAAATAGGGGGGGGGGGCGTACGTCCCTTCCGCCCCCTCTGGATCCGTGCATGGCATGTAGGTAGGCCTACCAGTTCCAGTAGGCCTAGGCCTACCACCATTGGACTAGGCTATAGGCCTAGGGCTAGGTTCACTGACATGAACAAATTTCCTGTTTAAATGGTCAAACATTTCATTCTTGTCTGTCATATTTCAGATACTGCCCTGTAGAGAATGCAGGTATTCCACCTATCCCTCAGAATGCCGGCTACCATCGTGATTGCTACCAGCGTTATTGTACCACAAACAAGACTGGCCGACAAAAGGATCTTGAGGAAAAGCATGCAGGTAGTTTCGACTGCAAGTGACACTCAGGCTCATCATGAGATCGGAGAAAACTCGATCACAGGACTTAAAGTCAATATATTGTAGCTGTTGGACAGCATCTTTCATTTTCCACCACCTATGATTATGAAATGTTGGTATCTGGTCTACAAAATACATACGCCTATTTTTTTCTTAGCTTTAATCTTTTTATTTGTTTCAGCTGCCTCTGAAAGGGATTGTGGTCGTGAACAGATGTCGTCATCTGAAGATGAGTCAGACAGACCACCTCGAAAGATGCTACGGTCCTCAACAACAGGCGGTCTAAGAAATAGTAAGCAACCGCATTTGTTTCCCAAAAAGTGTGTCCTCTGCCGGAAAGAAAGAACTAAATGTGACAGAGTGTCTCTAAACCGATGCTTGGAGAAGCTGACCCTGTGCCAGACGATGGAGGCTGGTATAATCGTCTCATTGAAGCAGCTAAACGAAAGAAAGATGAGGTGAGCTTGTATTGGAAATCAGGCCTGTGAAATCAGATTTAGTGTCTTCACCATTACATACATATACAACAGTAATCTGTAAAGGGAACTCAAGCAGCGATGAACCAGCTTCAGATCATTTTTAACTGATCAACATCCGCTTACCACTGCCGTGTTATTTTCTTTTCAGGATTTGCTACTTCACCTGCAGAATGTTGACCCTGTTGCTTCAGGAGTGAGGTACCATCACAGCTGCTACACACGCTATACTCGGTTCATGCGACAAGAGAAAGAGCAGAGGAAGCCCACAGACACCAAGTATGGTGAAGCATTCAAAAGGTTTTGTGAAGAGTTCATCGTTCCGAGGATCATTGTCAACAAAGAAGTTGTTGTGAGGTTTTCCGAGTTCCGTCATGTATGTTGTCTTTGCGGCTTGTTGGATTGTTTCCCGGCAGCTGCGGAGTCTAGATGAGTCAGACGAAAGCAACAACTCACGCTCGTCCAACACGATTTGGAAAATTGTTTTGTTTTAATGTCGCATTTGTATGATTCCATGCTTAACGAGTCTAAACGGTGGAAATAAACGTGACAAGATATTCTTCCAAACGTGATTCGGCTGCACTCTGTTACGTTGCATAACAGAATCTTTTCCAAATCTTGGAACTTTGACGGGAAATTCATCGTGTCTTCACGACCACGCTACTCATCATCATCTGCACTGCGGTACATGTCAACAGTACACGCCTGTGCATCGTGCGTCACACGTGTTCGTCTACCACTTTGCATTGAACATTGTTGAATGAACAGTACAATTACAATATGAGCCCCCCTGAGAATGAGAGTGATCAGGCAGTGGGACCCAAAGAGCCCGATGATGAGATTGTAACAGCAGCAGTGACTCTAAGGAGGGCCAAACTCGTCCGTGCCTCAGCCAAAAGGGCCGTTACCTTCCTGATTAAGGAGGCCAGTAATCTTGTTCGTAAAAAGGGACTCCCAATTAAGGAGTATAGTGACATGGTAGAGCGTCTTCGTTCCAAGCTGGAACATGTCCGTACTCAGAATGAACACGTCATCGAGCTGAGGATGGAGGAATCGCCTGATGAAGCGGATCGTATTGAATCTGAGGAAGTTTCATATTTCGAAGATGTTTCCGACAATGCTCAACCCGTCATACACGAATTATTAAGTCATGTACAAGAACTCAATAAGGCCATGGCCAAGTCTAGCCCTGCTTCAGCAGTTGATGTCAGTACTGGGGGTGCAACCCGTACCCAAGCTGCAAAACCTACGAGTACGTCTAGTGTTACAGCTCGCATGGCCAAATTGAAATTTCCCTCATTCTCAGGATACATTAGAGACTATAGACGATTCAAACAGCAATTTAAGTATTTTACGAAGGATCTCCCGCCCGAGGAACGATTGTATCAGTTGGTTGAATCCATGGAGAAACAAAGGGACAAAGCTAAAGTGAACAACTGCATGGGTTTAGACACAGCTTGGTCTATTCTTGATGCTGAGTTTGATGATGCTGATCGCTTGGTTGATGTTTTGATCTCGGACATTGAGAAAGTTGACCCATATCATACGAATGAGAAAGTAAATGTTGGAGCCATGACAAAGTTCGTTGAAACCCTTCAGAATTTTACCGTTCACTTCGATAGCCTGGGAATGAAGAGTGACTTGAACAGTCGTATCATCTTGACCCAACTTCGACGCAAACTCCAGAAGGAACATCACGTGACGTATCTTGAACGTGTCGAGGATTCCAAATATGCGAATTCGATTTCCGGTTTGCTGAAATTCCTTCAGGATCAACTTGCGCTCATTCGTAAAATTCATCTGGAAACTGGCAAAACGTCTAAGGCGGATTCGACCTCGAAGTTCAAGTCTGGCAAAACGGTGTCACACGCTACGGTGTCCCCTGGTGCACCTGCAGGGCCCGCCCCTTCAGATCATGGTTCGAATCGTGGAAATGCAGGTCAAGGATGTTCGCCACAGGAGAAACGTGAGAAAACACAGGATCGCCCTAAGTGTCCTTTGCATCCGCAGACGTCGAGTCACTTCATAAAGGGATGTCACAAATTCAGGTCTCTACCTCAGTCGGAAAAGTTTAACATCTTGAATTCTAATGGGATCTGTCATAGATGTGGCCACAACAACTGTGTAAGTGGTAAGCCGCCATTCAATCCTGAGCAGTGCCAGTTCTTTCAATCTTGTGCCGTGCCTACTTGTGGCGTTGATACTCATTTCTCGTCCATTTGTCCGAAAGTGTATGGCACTGATGGATACCGTCATTTCGAGTTAAAAACGCAGAAGTTGAATCCGAAAACCGAAGATTTCAAACCTCGCAGTGTTCATCAGAATTCGACTGTGTTTTCATCGCCCGAAGAGGAGGGTACTTACCCCCGTGGTATTTCATGCATGTTGCCAACGGTGATGGCTTATCTGATACACGATAACAAACGTTACCTTCTCCGAGTATTGCTTGATTCGGGAAGTCAACAGTCAATCCTACGTGAAGGAATAGTTCCGAGAAACGCAACCAGTTCTGTGCAGAACTTCAGGATTACTGCTGTCGGTGGTGAAAGGATGGATCGGAAGTTACGTGTCATCGAGTGTGGTATTGAGAGTGTGGATGGAAATCTCAAACGTAACATTACCGTCACGGAAATGAAAACTCCTTGTGGCGATGTGCCAATCGTACGCAATGCTCAATTGAAGGAATACCCGCACTTGAGTGACATAGAGATTGAGGAAGCCTCAAGTCCAGTGATAGACTTACTACTTGGTGTGGATAATGCTGATCTGATCTCCACGGATGAGAAGCTAAGTGGTGTGGATGAACGTGACCCCATAGCTGGTCGTTGTCCTTTGGGTTGGTTCGTCCAGGGCGGCGGTGGTTCTAACGTTGTCTCAGTCAACCATGCGCAGCTCACTGCCACTAGCGACGTTGAAGAGTTTCTTGGGATTAAGAGCGATGTGTTGAAACCGAAACGTTGTAAATGCACGCAGGAGGTTGAGAACCGTATGGCGACAGAGAAGATGGAAAGGAGTTTGAAACAGACCGAAGATGGAGTGTACGAGATAAGCTTACCGTGGAAAAGGTCACCACAGTCACTCCCCAATAACTATGATTATGCGGTAAAACGTCTCTTGAACCTTGAGAAACAGTTTCGAAACAAGCCCAAGGAATGGGAACTTTACTGCAAGCAAATGAATGATCAGTTGGAACGAAAAGTTGCGCGCCGTGTCAGCTCTGAGGAGTTCGACGCAGATTTGAAGAATGAACGGAAAGTGTAGTTCTTGCCGCACTTCGCAGCTGTGAAAGACTCACTCACTACACCTATTCGGGTAGTGTACGATGGCAAAGCTCGCTATAATGGACATTCGCTTAATGATTACCTAGCAAAGGGTGACAACATGAACCTGAACATTTTCGAGATTGCTCTTCGCTTCAGAGAATACGAAGTCGGTGTTGTCGCGGATATAACGAAAATGTTTCAAGCTGTCAAGCTTACACCTGACGACGCTCGGTTTCATCGTTTCTTGTTCAGGGAAAATCCAGATGCGCCTATTGAAGTTTTTGAACTACAAACTGTCACGTTTGGAGATAAACCATCTCCCACCGCAGCCGTCTTGGCTTTACGTCATGTTGCGCGATCTCATGCACCCGAGAACCAGGAGATTCAGCGCGTGATATCAGATCAATTCTACGTGGATGATCTAAGTGATTCTCAACGATCCGTCAAACCAGTGCAGGACTTGAAATCTGACCTCACCAAAGCTCTCGAGGAGGGAAACTTTCGCATTCGAGCATGGCTGTCGAACAAACGTGAAATATGTCAGGAGGAATATTATCCACAAGATGGAAATACCACTGTCTTGGGTACCAGATGGAACCTAGAAAGGGACACTCTGAGCGTGAAAGAGGTCGATTATCAAATCCTTGTTCCTACGAAACGAAATATTCTGAAAAAGGTGGCATCATTCTACGATGTGTTTGGAATGTTGTCTGGTATCACCGTGCGCCCAAGAATGTTGTTGCAGAAATTATGGCTATTTGATTTGGATCGGGACACGCCAGTCTCTGCAGACAGTGAACTCTATGCTGAAATCCAGTCGATTGAACGTGATCTGAAGGATGTCTCAAGGATTGAAATAGATCGATGTTTGATTCCGCCAAAGTATCGTGGTCAGCCATCTTTGCCTAGTGTCTCACTTCATGGTGCCAGTGACGCTTCCGAGGAAGCCATGGGAGTCGGGATATGGTTGAGATGGGCCGAGCCTCAGGATGCTGAAGCTGAATTGTCGTTTGTCTGTGCTCGCTCGTGGCTCACCCCGTTGAAGCAGACGAGTATTCCAAGGAAAGAATTGCAAGCTATCGTGCTACTTAGTCGCCTGATGCTCACTGTACGCAATGCGTTGCGGCTGGACATCACGAGTGTAAAACTATGGACTGACAGCGTTACCGTCATCAGTTGGCTACAGGGACAATCGAAAGCCTTCCGTTCCTATGTCTCTTGTCGTGTAGGAGAGATAACTGAGAACTTCGACCCATTTGAGGACGTCGCTTACGTACGAACTGATGAGAATGTTATCGACCTGGTGTCCCGTGGTGGAACTGTCGATCAGATGCAGAAGGTTATTGATGGACCGGTGTACCTCCGCAAACCGTCTTCAGAGTGGCCTGACACCCAGAGGAACACTAAACTTGACTCTGATGATATTGGACTGAAGAAATTCCACGTGCGGAATGCCAAAGTTCTCGCTCTTAAACTGGCAGACCTCCCAGAACAACCAACCGTGAATCCTGTTGCTTACTCAAGTTGGACACGCCTTGTTATGATGACTGCGCGGATCTTGTCGTTGAAGGACTTGCCGAAAAACCAGTGGCTCAAGCAGCTCCTGACTACGATTGCTAAGTTCCCATCGTTAGTGAAGATCAAGGAAGCAGAACTTTATTGGATCAGACATGCGCAGAAGGATATGGACTTCAATGATCACAACTTGCAGAAATTGAACCCGATTCTTGATGAGGAACAGCAAGTGTACCGCGTTGGTGGGCGCATAGATCGTGCCCCCATCTCGTATGACATGCGTCATCCTTACTTGTTGCCTAGGAGGAGTCGCATTTCTCTTCTCATCGCACGTGAAAAGCATCGATACGCTGTTCATGGTCGACAATTGCGCACTGTCACGGAAATTCGTAGGTCTTACTGGATCATCGGGGACATGAAACTTGTTTGTGCTGTCATCAAGGACTGCAAAATATGTGTTAGGAACAATGCTGAAGCCGTTCAGACGTTCATGGCTGACTTGCCTCTCTGCAGGGTTAAACCGTTCACCCCTGCATTCTTCACGACCTTCGTGGACTATCTTGGACCCATAAACGTCAAGTTGAACAGGAACACGGTCAGCCGAGGTTACGGTGCTCTGTTTACCTGTGCTGTTGTTCGAGCAGTGCACGTTACCTGTGTCCAGGATCTGACAACGGATGCATTTCTGATGGCATTGGATCGCTTCGTAGCTGTCCGTGGAACGCCTGCGCAGATCCGTAGTGACAATGCTACATGCTTTCGAGGAGCAGACAATACGATCAGCGACCTCAATTTGGTACTTGATACGGAGAAAGTCCAAGCCGCTAGTGTGAGATTCAAGATTGACTGGAAATTTGGGCCCGCCGATGGACCGCACCACCAAGGTGCAGTTGAAAGAATGGTGCAAGAAGTCAAGAAGAGTATGAAGCACTTGGTCCACGCGGACAAACTCACGTTCATCGAATGGGAGACCGTCTTTTCGCTGATCTCCGCCCTGATCAACAGTCGTCCGATCAGTGCCGTCGTGTCTTCTCCACTTGAAGAACCTCCCGTCACACCAAGTCATTTCTTGATCGGTAGGGGTGATTTGCCGTCTCCTCACGTTCCATGTGAACCTTACGTTGGAAATCTTCACAAACGTCGAGCTCTCTGCAGTGATCTAGTGAATAATTTCTGGAATAGTTGGATGGTCAACATTCACAAGTTGTCTCCACGCCACAAATGGGCAGACGCGAGAGAAAATCTTCAAACTGGTGACGTTGTGCTTGTTATTGACGAAAAAGTGAAACGTGCTCACTGGAAAATGGCAGAAATCGTACGTGTGTACCCCGGAGAGGGCGATCTAGTTCGTGTTGTTGACATCAAGTTCTCTAGTGGACAGACTTTGAAACGCCCCGTCACTAAACTGGTCCTACTCATGAGCAGGCGTGAGAGGACAGACTTAGAGGATACAGACTGACTTTGGAATTCGTATTGTGAGACAGTTGAGTTAGAAATTGACATTTGATTTGAGTCTTCAGAAAGAAACTAATCAATGCGCTAAGACAGTGTAGTTTGAGGGAGAACGACCTCAGTCTTAGACGCGTCAGGAATGGGTAGTCCACCCCAGACCTGATTTAGATTTGTGAATTTTCAACTTACTGAATTTGAGATTTGTTACTTCATTGTGTGGTTCGGAAAAGTGAATGTGTGTGAGGCTTCAGACCTAGGATTATCAGTCTTCTTTCAGTATTGATTGACTATTTGAAGCAATCCAGATTTTGACCTGCTGTTATTCGTATTTTAAAGTTCAGTGTGTATTTTAATACTTTCGTATTATCTTATGTTCTATATGATCTCAGGCGAGTTGCCTAAAGGGTTAACATTCGGAAACGGAGTATTTTTTTTCACTTACCGGTGGTGATTAATGTGAAATCTTTGTCATTTGTTTTGATCTATTGAGTTATAAGTCTAAAGCAAGTGTGAGTGTGTTTCTAAGGACATGCCTAAGGATTTGGACTGACTACTTTTCTGATATTTTGTTATTTTGGACTTTTCTTCTGCGACATCCCTGCCGCGTTGTGTCCCCTGGGATGTTGTGAGGTTTTCCGAGTTCCGTCATGTATGTTGTCTTTGCGGCTTGTTGGATTGTTTCCCGGCAGCTGCGGAGTCTAGATGAGTCAGACGAAAGCAACAACTCACGCTCATCCAACACGATTTGGAAAATTGTTTTGTTTTAATGTCGCATTTGTATGATTCCATGCTTAACGAGTCTAAACGGTGGAAATAAACGTGACAAGATATTCTCCCAAACGTGATTCGGCTGCACTCTGTTACGTTGCATAACAGAAGTGTTTCGAATGACATTCGTAACCACCCAGTTTCAGAGGTATATCCAGGAGGTTGAGCATGTTGATGCTTCTGGTTACCGCACTTCAAACCTGAAGCAACGTTTGAAAAAAGAACACCCTGAATTAGTGTTCCTGAAGCCCTCAAGGCAGACATGCAGTGAAAGGGGCTGTTTCACTTTGAATTCAAGATTGCGATTTGTGATCCGTGGGAAAACAAAAAGAGCTATGATCTTGCAATGTGGAGGGATAATTCTGTGTTTCAGACCAATTTAAATGGTACAACAATCAATAACATTTGAAGAAAGTTTTTAAGACAATGGGCGTTTGAAGCCTTGAAGTTTCATATTAGAACCAAATATTTCTAAAAAGACTTGGATTATAGATTCGCGAATGAGCCATGTGTCACCTACCTGCAAAATAATCCAGTTGTATTCAATGAAAGTACCAAAAAGTCACAAAAGTAGTTTGATATCACTCATTTGGAATAACATGAACACTCTGAAGACCCTTAGGCCTATTGTTGACTGCCATTGTCAATACAGTAATAACAGTGACATAACAGGAGTGGATGACTTTTGTGGCAACTTGGGTTCAACCATTCATCTGAACGGGGTGGTTTTTTTTGCATAGAAAGCACTACAAACTGATTGAATGAGGTAATCTTTCTAACAAAACATTCTTTTGAATGGTAACTCTAATTCTCAATGCCTATGGAGTTGTGGTGCTGGCTAGGTGCTGGCCTGATGTAAGACTGTTCATACAATAGCTGTGACAACAAAGACAGCTATTCTTTGCCATGCATGCTGGAACATTGTAGGCCTACCTCACACCCCAGAAGGATCAATAGACCAGTCGTTTCCAGAAGAACTACATGGTAAGTTTCTTGCATTTCAAAAACAGAATATCAACATTTCGTGACTTTTTTCTCTTGTTTCTTTTATCTTACCATAAAAATGAGTGCCACCCAAATCCATATGCCAGATAACATGTAAAACAATTAATTATTTCTTTGTATACGAAGAGTTTTAAATCCTTTTTTCTTAAAAAATTACTTCAAATGTTATTGATTGTTGTACCATTTAAATTCGTCTGAAACACAGAATTATCCCTCCAAATTGCAAGATTATAGCTCTTTTAGTTTTCCCATGGATCACAAATCGCAATCTTGAATTCAAAGTGAAACAGCCCCTTTTATTTGTTGACACTTTGTCAGCATGTGACATCATTGAGGAAAACGTGAACCTGGAGGAGAAGTACATGTATGGAGGTCAATCGACTCAATGTACAGAGACAGAGACAGAGACAGAAACTGAAAATGAACCTCATGAACCAACAGCATCTTCAAAGCATTCGCTGGAGTATAGTCTGAGAGACTTTTTTGCATCAGCGATGCACATTAGAGATGTCATCTGTAATCATAAGCCTTCATTTCAGCACTGTGAGTTTTCAGCGTCAGACAATGTCAGAGAGTTTTGATCAAGATGCCGTCAGGAAGTGTATTCCTGATTTACTGGTTCAATTTATTTCGTGGGTAAGTGGTGTCAGTTCTGATCCATTTGTTGCAAAAATTAATGAGAGAGTGTTGAAGAAAATTTATTCAATCTGCCAGGATATTGTCTACTTGTCATCTGGGGGGGGGGGGGGNNNGGGGGGGGGGCAAAGCACATGTCAAAGCACATGTCGCTTGCCATGGCAGTGCGTCATTTGACTGGATCAGCCTCATTGATCAACCTACTCAATGGTCTGCGGCACTGTGTGTCAAATTGCCTTGTGCTTGAGCATGACACTGCTCTGGCTATGTTGCAGGAACTGAAAGGTCCTGTCTCAATTCCCTCCTGTATCACGCAGAATCAATTTGCAATATTTGTGTGGGATAATAATGATTTTGGGGAGGAGACTGCCTCTGGGAAAGGCACCACCCACAACACTAATGGGATAATACTTCAGAGGATTATCCCTGAAAATCCTGACTCGAGTGGATTTGAGCCTACAGTTGGACTCCCACGTCTGAGGAAACGCTCCTTCCAGCCTCCATCTCCTGATCTTGCTGTCTTTCGTGGGCAAAAGAAGGCTCCACCACCACCGATGGATGAGAGTCTGATGGAATGCGACTCTAGGGTCACGGTGCAGGAAGCTGCACGTAGGTGTGACATGGCATATGTCCTCACAAGGATCCCTGGGGACAAGGAGAATGGGCCTCCCCTTCCAACCTGGACAGGATTTAATACAAAACTTGTTGAGAATGTTCCCCTGTTGTCAGCTGTCGGTTACTTGCCAGTGATAGATGGCAGTCCAACAGAGATGGACACTGTCCTAACTGTCCTCCAGCGAAGCATTCAGATTGCAGATAAACTGCAGCTGCAAACTATAGTAGTTGTCTTCGACCATGCCATATATGCCAAAGCCCAGACTATAAGGTGGCAGACTGAATTGTTTCTTACAAGAACTGTTGTTCGTCTGGGTGAATTTCATACTGCTATGACCTTCTTGGCCTGCGTAGGCAGACGCTTTGGCGATGGAGGCTTGCGAGATATCATTATCGAGTCTGAGCTTTGTGCAGAGGGTTCTGTTAAGGGGTTTGTAAGTGGTCACCACTACAATCGCAGTGTGAGGTGTCACAAACTGTTGTTTGAGGCCCTCCATCGCCTTCGATGGCAAAACTTCCTTGAAACAGTCCCTGAGGCTGATCTTTCTCAGGTGAACCAAATAACGTCTGACCTCAAGGAAAAGTTCCCCTCACAAGCCTACAAGGAAGTTGCGACCTCTCCAGAATTCATCACCCTGTGCCAGAAGTATGGTGCCTTTATTGAGTCGAAGGAAGCAGCAAACCCAACATTCCGGTTCTGGTCTTCATACCTCGAGATGGTGGATGTACTTCTTCTATTCCTGCGTGCAACGACACAGAAAAAAAATCAACTCGAGTGGAGATTCAAAGTCTCCCTTTAGGGACAAAATGGTTCGAAATACTTTTTGACTCAAAATGAAACAGAAAATATTTCGGCCCGAGACAACGACACCTCGTTCCGAGAGAAAATATTTCGGGTTGAGATACTGACAGTCTCGATCTGAGAGAAAATATTTCAGGCCGAGATGACATTGTCTCGCGCCGAAATATTTTCTGTTTCATTTTGAGTCAAAAAGTGTTTCGAACCATTTTGTCCCTAAAGTGAGACTCTGAGTCTCCACTCGAGTTGATTTTTTTTTCTGTGGAGAGAGGGGGACTGGACATTACATTTGTCAGCTGTACGGTCCATGTGCCCTTGGATGTTTGTCACTGACCGGACGAACTACACTCGTTACCTCCCGATTTATTATCTGGAGATGACCTCCCTTGAAAGCACCCATCCTGATGTTCACCAGGAGTTCATGAAAGGGGACTTCGTTGTCCAGAGGCAAGATCGCTATGGCTTTTCTCAGGTTGCATGTGACATGACGATCGAGCAAACATGCAATAGAGACACCAATACCAAACGGTAGGATTCACTCTTAATAAGGGTGCATCTCACAGATGGATCCTGTCTCATCCAGAGAGGGCAGCAATAACGAGATCTTGTTTTGAATATGCTGGAAGGGATGTCCAGGGTCTGGCACGGAAGGACCTAGATGAGCCCCATTCAAGGAGGGAAGAAGCTGCCATCTGCCGAACTGTCGAATGCATGGAAGGATTCATTAACCCTTTCTCCTATGAATCTGAGGATCTCATCCATATTGTCTCGGGAGTAGTGGTTCCTGAGGCAATTGCAAAGGATATCCTGGCTGCTCAAGAGAAAGGAGAACTATGTTTCACAGAGTTCTGTCAGGATAGACTTGTATCAAACAAGAAGGGGTTCCACGATGCCATCAAAAATGTCAAGTTGAAGTCATTCGCAGATGTCGGCAAAGTAACTAAGAACAAAACAAGTGAGAAGGAGACCATTCTCAAGTCCGAGAGAAATCTAATGGCACGCCTTCTCATCATAGGAAAAGACAGGGGCATCAAACTTGAGGATTTACTGGTCTACACCCTTGGACCCATGCCCCTGTCTTTAGCTTATCCAGACGGAGGTCTCATGAAGACAGCCAAAGCAAACTTGCTACATCACCTGGAGGACAGGACACCATCATCCGTTGCCAGTAACGTGCCACCCAGTTCTGTTTGGATACTTGATGCCATGGCCATCTAGAGTCATTCCACATTTTCATTTTTGTTCCGTTCCGGCAAAAATAACTATCCGGTTCCGCGGATAATAACTACCCCCAGAAAAACCCCCATAAAGTTCAAGTTCCCGTTGACTGGGCATTGTCGGAACCATCATAGAAGAGGGAAGAAACTGGAGTCCATTTTTGTGTTGCATTTGATTTTGGCCACCCATGCAAAACTTATCAATCCCAAACCATTCCATACGAAGACTTTTCGTCACCCACCGCAATTTCATCTGATTCTTCCAGTGTTTTAGCAGGAAAGATTGAATTTAAAACACATTGTTCTGCCCATTGCGCTCATCATAAGGCGTACACTGGAACAGCAATTTGTGTACAGTGGGTCAGAGAAAAAAACGCAATGGCCCACAGTGTCCCACTCTCCCCTATTTCACGCGGTGGTTGTATGATGCTAGTCAGAAAATGAAGCACGATAGAGAAATCCAGTTTGTCAGAAAGCGAATGTCAGACTGCGAGTTTTGCTCTGCATGGTGTTAGATTTGGTTGCTGTAGTATTGTTCAAACCGGAGTCATCTAGACCAGCTGGCTTCAGACATCACCGCAGCGCTCCTCTCTAGAATTTCGAAATTGTTGTTGAGACGCTTGAAATCGCCAATTAAATGGCACTCCACGGAATTTAGGTTGACTCCCAGCAGTTTCATCACTTCAAATGAAAATTAAAAGGCATCACGATCAGATGCTCCTCTCTCGAATATTCGAAATTGTCGTTCAGGTGCTTGAAATTGCAAATGGAATGGCACTCCATCGAATTTAGGTTGGCTCACAGCAGTTTCATCACTTCAAATGAGAATTAAAAGGCATCACGCTCAGAGGCTTCTCTCGCCAATTTTCGAAATTTACTACCTTCGCTCAACTGATCTTTAAGTAGATCACTAGGTCATGGAAGTAGGTCATTTCAAATATCAGCTTTAGTTTGATAATATGACTATCTTGGCTCAACTGGGACCTTATTCACAAAGCTCCCATAACTTTAAGGACACGCAAATCCTTTGTCAGGCTGATTGTGAACAATAGGTTATCCGCAAATGGACAATAGTTTACGGACTCCCGTAAGTTACGAGAGCTTCGTGAATAAGGTCCCTGCTCTTTAAGTAGGTCAGTAGGTCATGGAAGTAGGTCACTTCAAACCTACAGTTCATTAGCTTTAGTTTGATACCAAACATGAGCCATGACCTTGGCTCCACTGGTCTTAATGTAGGTCATTAGGTCATGGAAATAGGTCGGTTCAAACGTACATTTCATTACGTTTAGTTTGATACCAAACATGACTACCTTGGCTCAACTGGTTTTAAGTAGTTCACTAGGTCATGGAAATAGGTCAGTTCAAACTTACATTTCATTACGTTTTTAGTTTGATAAAAAATGTGACTACCTTATCTCAACTAGTCTTTACGTGAGTCACTAGGTCATGGAAATAGGTCAGCAGCGCCACCTATTACTTTGGTTTTGCACCGAACGTTTTGTAGATACATCCTAGTACTAATGCGCTGTGAAGGAATTTCAAAAAAATATATTAACCCATCTAGGGCTCAACTGCAGTAAAAACCGATTTTCACGAAAGCGATCGCCGTTTATCTTAATTCGTGCTGAGGAATGATTGGACCTCACAATGCACCAACATCCAATCGAGTTCGACATCATGAAAATTTGTCTAGACAAGGGGGTACATAAGGCCGTTCACGATGATAGGCCCACTATAGTCCTGTCTCATGGCCTGTGACAGCCTGTGTGGCGACGACGAAGACACCTCACCAGGTTGGTGCAGACAGATCTCACCGACAGCAGAATACCACAAATCTAACGGAAAATATACAAATAAACACGCCTAAAGGCAACAACGGTTCGCTGGCATTGTAAAATCAGTCAGCGCCACCATCGATAGCCAGAGAAACCAGGCTTGTCTGGCCATGCTTATCAGGATGTTCCTAATATTGGAAGCCGCGAGCATCCTAATGAAGATGTCCTACTTTCCTCCCGAGTACTTGTAAGTCGATTTGATGTGACCAGGCGCCAAACTATGTTTGTAATATTGTGACCTTGTTCATCTATAAACACACGATCGATGTACAGGCATTGACTGATGTTTATATATACTTTATATCTTGAATATTTCAAATAATACCGAACCAATTTTGACGCGGTTTGTTGCATATGAAAGGAAAACTTGTTGGCCACATTGCTGCATCAAAATTTTGGACATTTCAAAGTATCAAAATTACGTAATTGCTCATCAGAAAAAAACATGAAAATCAACATCGTTTATTTTGTAATTATATTTTAATTTTTATAGTAGTTCTGACAGAATGGACGTTTCTAAGGATTTTGGTGCTAGTTTCATCAAAATCTGTCGAGTGCCGTGGTTGCTGAGATATTTGAGATTATCAAAATTTTGAGATTTTGAGATTTTCGCGTTTTTCAAGAAATTTTCATACCATTGGATAAAGCTATAGGATTATAGGTTTACCTTATTTTGAAACTTTTGCGGGTTAACTGTGCAGAAATATCGTAATATCAAAACGTTGATATTTTGAAAAATACGCATAAATTCAAACCAGTTTATGCGAATCATCCAAAATTTCATAATTTTATGCTTTGAGGTCAGCTCTATCTACTGACACCAGAATTTCGTGAAAAATCAAGAAAATCTCAAAATATCAAAATTTTGATAATCTCAAATATCTCAGCAACCATTCGACAGATTTTGATGAAACTAGCACCAAAATCCTTAGAAACGTCCATTCTGTCAGAACTACTATAAAAATAAAAATATAATCAAAAAATTAAAGGTGTTGATTTTCAAGTTTTTTTCTGACAAGCAATTGCATAATTTTGATATTTCAAAATTTCCAAACTTTTGATGCAGAAATGTGACCAACAAGTTTTCCGTTCATATGCAATTAACCGCATCAAAATTGGTTCGGTAGTATTTGAAATATTCAAGATATAAAGTGTAGATAAACATCAGTCAATGCCTGTACATCGGGCCCAGTGCTCGCGAGTGTACACACCGGTCAGGAAGAATGGCCAACAAGACTGTTCGATTCCACGTATTTGAATCATCTTGGTTTTCAATTAGGCATGGAAACTGTTGCTACACATAACAGAATGAGTTGAAGTATAGTAGCTGACCTGAAGAACGGTTAGTAAAGGTATCACAACGCGTCAAATTTCTCAAGTGAAGAAAAGAATGTGGACCATTTTTACTGTGCAACACTGATCCCCTACCTTTTACAGCTGCTCCGCTACAGGCCTACAATACAATAGGCCTCGAGGACAGAGGACCAGCATGAAAATGCATCCAAAATAATCTCGTCATTTGCTCCAAAGATTGTCCAAAAACACCAAGCCGATTATATTATTCAAAATTGCTTAAGCCCATGTCACACTGTGGCGACTTACATGTAGGTGGGTGAATCCCCGCGAACTAGAATGGAATGGTCCATGGACCATGTACATACTTCTCTCTGGCATTACCGGTACACTGTTATGTTCAAAGGGGTGAGCACATGGTCCATGGACAATTTCATTCTAGTTCGCGGGGATTCGCCCGCCTAAGTCGCCACAGTGTGACCTGAGCTTTACCAAGGGACACGCTTTTACGCCAGATGATTAGCTATTGCGTCCATAATCAGTAGATTACGTGAATGGAAAATGACAAAATCCCGGTTACAAAATTGACCCACTTTTAAAAGTGTGATGATTTTAGTGGTGAGAATGCCTCAAGGCCAGCTCACCAACATCACTTCTTATGATTCACACTGACACCAAAGAAGTTCACCTGCACGTGGTGCTTTATTTTGATGATTTCAGCAGCTGAGCAAGCGCGACGAAGCCCTTTTGTTTTGGAACGGACAGTAGCGCCGCATGAGTGGAGCGGAAAATGTAGGAACCAGCATAGTCCCAATGCGCATGCTCCGTTCTCTCGACCTGCATGAAATGCTGCAGGGTTATTTTTATATCCGACTCATGCTTCTAAATCGGTCACACGGGGAATCCCCTTGTCTTACGCTGTTTTAACAACAAAATTCATAGAAATTCGTACTTCAACGTTGTTGGATGAAGCGAGGAAACCAACTGTGCACAGGTTCACAAACCCTGAATGTTTTGTAGTGATACATGGCTTAATTCTTGAGTTATTCCCCTGAAACCACCAGATTGAATCTGTCTCTCTCTCTCTCTCTCTGGATCTCTCCATCCGGAGAGATTGCTACAAGCCTTTAAATATGGATTTTCAAAATCACTCCAAACTTGACAATTTACGTGTGGAGGCGGTGATGTGTGCAGTGGTGACACTCGAATCACCTACACATTGAGATCACCTGGGAACAAGATGCCAGAAGTATGCAAGTGGAGTTTCAAAGGTTACCATTCATTATAAAAAGGAGTGTGACGGCGTGTGTTTCACACTTCCGACAAAATTTCCAGCTGAAGCATTGACTACGAATCACTGAAACTGCTGTACAGGTAGGTGCGTAGAAATTTTAATATGCATCTCCAATTTTCCGAAATTGAACAATATAGCGGGCACTGGCATACAGAAGTCATTCTCAGTACATCATAGGTTTTTGCTATGCTGGTCACTTGACAACAGTAGGCCTACCAGGATTCGAACCCACGTTTCCACACTTCCGCGCTACACACACTTCATCGCCTCCACAAGTAAAGTTTGGAGTGATTTTGAAAATTGGCAATCCACAGTCAAAGGCTTGCACCAACCACGGGGGGAGGGGGTGCATCCAGGTGTTGGATAAGGGGGCGCAAACTATTACTGATACCTTAAGAAGAGGTGTCGCCCACTCTGAAAATGTTCAAAAGCACAAGTAAAGTAGTAAAAACATGCTTTTGCTTCCCCCAAACGCCTCTCAGCACATCGGATCCCGCTGCATATTTCTTTGCCATTCCTGCAAGCCAGTCGCTTCAAGGGCCGCTGCACAATTGCGAGGCGGTCCAGGAGACCCAGGGATGTCGCTTTTGAGAAGGGTGTTAATGGCCTTGGTGAACCCGCACATTCCAATAGCTGAAATGTATTACGTAACAGGTGAACAGAAGCAGATCAAAAGGCAATCCTGACAGCCCTTGTTTATCATTCAGCGACATCCGACGGGTCTTCGTAGACCGCCACACTAATAATATTATACCCGTAGCCTAATAGTATTAGGGATCCTATGGGATTTTCAAAATATTTTGAACATATATCGGAAAAAAATTATAGACGTTTTCTTGGCGAATTTTTTGTACAGTGTAATATACCGGTACATTCATAATAATGTCGTCTTCTCATATCATCTGCGATATTTGGAGTTAATTCCGTAGGGTTCCTTGGGATCCTTGTTTTCCAGATTCCTTAAAATTTATATGGCCCTTGTTTATGCGTTTGTGACTCCTATAAGGTCGTGTGTATCCATAGGCGGTTTCCTCGTGACATGTTTCCTTGTTCCCTATTCGCTTGTGACCTTGTGACTCATCACATAGACAGTTGCCCTTATTTTAGAATGTTCCTCAATGTAAAGGAGTTCCTCAAGGCTATTGTTCTGAACAAGAGAACAATAGCCTTTAGGAACTCCTCTACGTTGAGGATCATTCTAAAATACGGGCCAAAGAACTTTTGATTTGTTTAGGCCTTCTGGCCACAAGGCCAGGTCTCGCTGTCCTATTGGCTCGGGTCCAAAGAAGAAGGGACACGCCACAAAACAGCCTATGGATACGTGGCGTAAAATATGCTTTAATCACACTTAAAAATATATCTTATCACACCTTAGAAACCTGTTATTATTATTTGCCCCTTGATTGTATCTCCAGTATTTGTGGCACTTCTTGTTTAACATAAACCTGTTTTGGGGTCGGGGATTGTTTGGACAACCTGCAGGGAGCTAGAGGACGCCTCGTTTAACATTGGTCATTGAACCATCTCTTTTGAAGATGGGGATTTGGCCTAGTGGTTAAGGTGTGCGCTCCCCCCCCCCCCCGCA
>NMRB01000294.1:420225-436583 GCA_002633025.1 Notospermus geniculatus
CTGGCGATTGATGCCTTATGCGAAGGTCCGTGGGTTCGAGTCCGGTATAGGAAGCTATGTTTTTCATCTTAGAAACCTGTTAATATTATTTGCCCTTAGAAATGTAGCGTGTGATGTTGTGAAGTTGGGCTTTCTAACTGCTTCACCACCTGATTTCCAGTTCAGTTGATCACCAATCTACAAAAGGACTAAAACTAAAATGCAATGAAGCAGCAACTCTTTCCCAATGCCTTTATTTTCTTAATGTCCCTTTGACTTGTTTCAGGCCAACAAAATGAAGACGGCCATTTTTATTCTACTGCTTGTGCTGATCACTGCAACTTGTGCCGTTCCATCGGACTCGGAGACAGCTAGTAGGGCAAGCCGGGGTAAGTTATTTGAGCCAGCCTCACTGAAGGAAATTTCCTTCTCGGGATAAGCACTTTAGGGGTACTAACAGGTTTGTCCCTGAGATGCGTAGAATGATACTCGTAATGAGATTCTATTTCTGCCCATAGTGAGTAGGTAAATACTCATAATGAGGTAAATACACAGTATGAGTATTTACCTACTCACTGTGAGCAGAAATAGAATCTCATTATGAATACCTTTCTACTCATCTCAGGGACAGACCTGTTAGTACCCTAAAGTACTTATCCTGAGAAGGAAATTTCCTCCAGTGCTCTTAAGGACAGGTAGATGGAGACCAAATGGTGCGCGGTTTATTGCTGGTATCACCGCAAAAGCTGCGTCAAAATGACAAATCATACATCAAGTGGTCCGTCTTTCTTTTTGGTCTCTAATTGCAATATTCCCATTAAAAAATGTTGAAATTTTCTTCATTTTTGTATTTCAGATCTGGTGTTGTCTTTAGTAAAGCGACACGGGTAAGCAGTCCGTAAAGTTTCACCAACTGACAGAAATGAATCCTTACTAAATGCTGTAGTCCTAACTGGGACTTTGCGGGAACTCACTACTACAAGGTTGCATTGACATTTTGTGTTTCCTGCATTTTTTTTTTCGTACATTTTGTTTCTTTATTATAACAACAGATGCAGTTCACTCACTCCCTTGATCTCAACTAGAAAGTGCCTGAGAAAGGCCCCATTGGGGCCGAGCATTTGTAAAATTCGGAGACGACTTTATGTTAAAGCTGACGTGAACGAACAAAAAGCCCTCATGCGGCGAGCAAGAGAATTGCAAACGCCCTGCAAATGCATCAAACGAAGGCTCAGAACATGATAGGCCCCACGAGGTCAGGAGGGCGCCACCTTATTTGTCATCGAGCTTTTGAGGTGTCAACATCCTATGGTGAGCTCCTGCTGAACACTTTTTTCAAAGAAAAAAGTTTGACCCAGCTGGGAATCGAACCAGCGCCTTGTTATCTCTGTCCCGCTGTCTTCCCCATTCGGCCACCGAACTTGTTGGAAGACTTCATATGTTTTCTCTTATTCGTAGCATTATAACGTAAGTCGAAGGCCTACGTATATGACAAACATAAATCATGACCCTGTCAGTTGGCTCGTTGACCGAGTGGATAGAACGGTGGATTACGAATCAGACGGTCGACGGTTCGAATCCCGTCTAAATGACTAGAATTTTTTTTTCTTTCAGTAGTGTAAGAGGTATCCGGAGATGTTGACAGCTCTGTTGCCTGAAGGCAAATAAGGTGGCGCCCTCCTGGCGTCGTGGGGTGTATCATGTTCTGAGCCTTCGTTTGAGGTGTTTGCAGGGCGTTTGCAATTCTCTTGCTCGTCGCATGGGGGCTTTTTGTTCGTTCACGTCAGCTTTAACTATCATTTTGTGTGTCGTTTTTGTGCTCTATGTTGGATATGTGTTCCGACATCGTTTCACATAAATCTGCATTAGAATGGAATGGAACAGGTGTTCAATCTTTTTTTTCATTATTTTTTCATTTTTTCCAGATGCCCCGGACCCTACAAGGATTACTGCTACGAAACCACTGATCACCCATGCTGCGCCCGCTAGACCTGTGTCGGAAGGAATTGCGATTGATTCAGTTTCATGCAGTTGATCCTAACTTGTGTCAATATTTCTGTTATTTGACTGTATGTCGCGTTTCAAAAGAAAATCACTCTCTCTCTCTGCTGATGATATTGTTGCATCGCTGTTCATATACTCGTCCCCAGTGTTTAGTTGGCCAAAGGTATAGACCCACTAAACACTGGCATGATTGGCGCCAAAACTGACGGACAATCAACAGATGGCGCTGTTTGACGAACTATCCAATCACAAGCCATCATCACGGGTTTAACCGACGCCGCCGTAACACACTTTCTGATTGGCTATGACACGTGTACAAAATGTACACTGTGTATTCATACTTTTCCGATCGGAAGGTCAACAAAGTCAACGCAGTTTGTAAAATTTGAGCAATGTTGTCGCGCACCTATTAGTGTGCACCCACGTTTCGGACATTTTGAAGGCTATGTAGTCCAATAGGAGAAGTCAGCCGCGCATATTGCTAACAGATGGCAGCAAAGTCTTAGCGGACCAATGTACAGGGAAATCTACGTGATTGCTGCTCGATCGATACTGACTGGGTCCGCTAGATGCATTGAATTGGGCCGTCGTGACACCTAGTGGTCAACTCGTTGACAGCTCCTATTGCTTCATGAAAGCTGGCCGAGAATCACAAATTCGGTCCGTTTTAACGGCAGGTCGCACAGATTCACAAATGGGGATTCCCCAAATCGGACAGCTGACGCCGTCTGTTGGTCATATTTTGAGATTGGCGCCAACAATAGCAGTTTCAGAGCGCGGATAACGTAGTGGGTAGCGGTTTGAAACTGCGGAGGGAGTTTACGCTGTCCACGGCACAGCCGATTTTGCTCCCTGGTGATTAGATTGCTTCTGATTTTGCCAGGGCCCGGTTGTTCGAAACATAAAAAATATATTGTGGTGTTATGTTATCCTAACTTGGCATTAAAATTTGTTGTCGGTTGCTCGAAAGAAATTAACGTTAACTTTAATGCTGATTCTAAACGTAGCGTTAAAGTTCACGCTACTTTTAATTGACCGCCTATTGCCAAGATAAAGTTGGTGTTAGGAAAATTTCAGCCTTAGCAACCGATCCAAGATGGCGGATCACAATGTTGCCCTTCAACCATTTCAACCGAATTTTCCCATGAGGTGGAGGTTCAAATTTTCATTGCCCTGAAGTATACTTCGCTTCAGGGGCATTTCTTGAAATTATTGGTAATGCGTTTGGTGTGGAAAGGGCACTGTGTCCAGGTTTGTGCACAGCGTTGCACAATTACTGCTTGATCTCGCTGCGGTCCTGACTTTGTTAGATGGCCAAATCAGGATGAAATGAGGACCATTGAACTGGGATGTTTTTGGCATTTCCAACTTCCTCAAAGTTCTCGGCTGTATTGACTGCACACACCCTACGTTTAGGCCTACTGATGCCAAATAAGCCGGAATATCCTGATGCCGTACTTCCGCAACATCGTAACTGCTAGGGCTATTGACCTAAAACTTGGTACATGTACAGCCCTGTGTCAGCTGACCTGTGACACCAAGTTTCGGTCCGATTTGATTCTTAGCTTGACCACAAGGTGGCAAAAACAAACACTCAAATTCCGATAATTCCTAAACTAACGTCTGGGTCGTACCAAATTTTTGATCATCGGTTCATCTAATGAGGATACATGACATGTAGTTTTTTTTTGATTTGACCTACTTTTCAAGGCCACAGAGGTCAAAGTTCAAATTTTTTTCATTTGGTGGCACCTTTCGTGGATATTTGACCTAATATATACTGGCTTGTGATCAGGTGTCTGGGTACCCTATGCACCTGGATCCCAAGGCTTGCCCGGGAAAAGTTTGATTTAACATTTGTCATTTGTTCTTCTGGTACATTCACCCAGGTGAGCACATGGTTCATGGACCATTTTTTATATCCCACCATAGGAAGTTGCTGCCCTTTACAACCTCTTTACATGCCCCTTGGCAGCTCAGCTAGGAGAGGGGTCATTTTGGTGTTTTTTTAACAAAATACAAAACAGATTCAGATTAACAGCGCCTAAACATCCTATCGGACACAGGCGCTAAAAGCGCGTGTCCCTCTCCACATGGGAGGAGTCAATTTGAACAAACTAAGCTGATTTCTCTTATTTAAAGCCATACAGTATTGAATTTTACGGTATTTTCAAAGTGATAGGAGACTGCAGGTAGATGTCTCATAGCCTCAAGATGGTGCCCAAAATGCGTGCATGATACGCACTTAAAAAATCAATGCTTAATTTTCAGCACACATTGAAAAAACAGCAGGCAGAGCTGTAATGTAACCACATAGGCCATGGTACATTTTACACTACTGTAACGTCGGAGGACGTAAGCACTTTCTGAATTCAATACAGTGTGGCTTTAACATTAATTTGGTTGTGTAAGTTATACGTGTAGAATCATATCTGAGTTTCCACCAACTGTGCTGAGCTTTAAAAAAATCACTCTTATGAGAATAACAAGATAATCGATGCTTACGGGTCAATCAATTGCAAATAACATTCGACTGATCTTAACTTTTTGACCAACGGCCTCTTCTGTTTTCATGGATATTCATGAAAGGCGTGTAGCTGCGAATCTGATTTTAGCAGACAGTCACCTGCGGTCCATTGGCATAATGTATACCTATAGAGTGAGGACCTTATTCGCTGGTCGTATGCAAAATTCATGAATACTTCCCCGATGAGGCTTGAAAAAGGTTGTTGGCCGATTATCGCCAGGTTCCTTGTCATATTATACACGAATCAATAGGTCGACGTAGATTGGAATGGGCCTCGAAGCAGAACGTTCGATGTAAACAACGGTATCAAACAAGGTGCTGCGCTGTCACAAATTCTGTTCTGTATTTTTATTGATGAATCACGTATGCGTCTAGAGTCTTCCGGATATGGGTGCTACATCGGGAGTACTTTCATTATCAAGCATCCCCTGCCTTCGTCTCCTCCTCCGCCACATGCTGAGAATTTCAGGTCATTTATGGTCGTGCCCTTCTTTAAGGAACAAGTGCGAGGAGGGGAGCGGTTGAGAAGACCCTGGGTGCGAGGTTGCATCCGCCAGAGTGGCGAACTTTATGCCTGGTAGCAACTCGATTTCCAGTGTGAGATTGAAGATTTTCAGTCGGTAATACTGGTACCTGTAGTTACGAATACTGTACTGAATTGTTTTTCACAAATTTCGAAAATTTAAAAAGTGTGTCTTCACGACACCATGGAAATGGGACACATTTTGAAAATTTACCGAGATCAGTGACTAAATCCTCTAAAATCAATTTGCAGCTATTGTATAACTTCTGGCAGAACCCAAGTCATTAGGGAGGTTGAGATCAGCGATCCTTATCACGGATAGAATTCTGTACAACGAGGAGAAATTTTGTATACATTTCGATCCATATACGTATAAGGATCCGTGATAAGCATGATAAGTCGCCTGATCTTAACTTCCCTATTAAAGATAATATATCACGGATATTTTCGCGGGCCACGAAAATCATTGTTTATTTACATTTTGTTTGTTTATTTCTCGTTTTTCTTTGTCTTATGAGTAATTTGTTGATGGCGTGCCCCTTTAGAAATTCTTTTGATACTGAAAATATTCAATTTGGTGGGTTGGCATGTACCAAAAGTCCAAAATAACATAATGTAAACATCAATGTTTACAAACATTAAACGTAAACAATGAAGTCGTGATATATTATCTTTAACGAGGAGGCCTCGCCTTACAAATTAAATAAGAAGGTAACACTTCTATCCATGGGTTGTAGGAGTTTCGAAACACACTAACGTGGTTTTTTACTTTTTACATCGTCCTTATTATAAAAGTTGTTTTTGTGACGGAATACGCCCTCATTAACGGGATATTGTTTATCAAAAGCGAAAGTGTTACATCATTACTCAACATCCAGGTTTTTATGCAGACTTTTTCAATTACAGTGCGTAAGGCGATGCAGGGTAAACAATAAAGTAGTTGGCCACCAGGTAGTGGTCGGCCATCTATTGTTAGGTATTTGTTCGCCAGCCGCACTCCACTGCAAGGAATGGTGTATCAATTTTTGGCCAACCACTCTCCTTGTTCACTCTAGTATGGTCGCAATACCATGCATGTGATGCATTATCTGACACGCTCTAGAAATGATCGTCGAGAAAGCGAAATCATAATGTATGTCATTCGGAGAACAGAGTGGACGTGCTATATGTCCCTCTTTCGTCAGAGCATAGCTTAAAGTCTGGATCATTAAAAAGTGATGGTATAAACGCAAGATGCACACATGTCATTGTTTCTACTCCCTTATACATGTAATACTGGCACTGAGCGGAATTAAACTAGGGTTTACACGGAGATACAGCAATGCGGGATACGAAAGCTGTGAACTCGAGATATTCAAGACATTGTACAAAACGAGGTCTTTGCTTGAATGCCCCCTCCGTTTACCCAGGGCTCGTGTGTTCCTGTATTTACAGAATACACGAAAGTGTTTTCCAGATAAATCCATTCGAAGTTTTACTCGTGAAAGTCCGAGTTTGAAAATGGTAAAGCTTCCGGAGGAAGGGGGAACGATAATGATGTTGGTGGTAAGATATCTTCAAATGCGCATTATCCCTTTGCTTCATCCCAAGAATTAAATTGCTATTGGTTTTTGTGCCCACGACTTCCGAAACTTGGGGACTTCATGTCGTGGCGCGTGCGTCGGTGTCGGTGTCCATACATTTGGTTTCCATCAATAGGAGCTGTCAGCGAGTTGACCAATAGTTGTAACTACGGCCCAATTCAATGCATATAGCGGACCCAGTCATTAGTGATCGAGCAGCAATCACGTAGATTTTCCTGTACATTGGTCCGCTAGAATTTTGCTGCCATCTCTTGGCAATATGCGCGGCTGACTGCTCCTATTAGAGTTGTTGCTTATTCCTAACAGTCCGGGATCCCTAACTGTCCGCGTGAAATGTGACAAGAAACACCAGTATAATAGCCTACCTGCAGTCAATAGTCAATTAGGCGGAAATCTGATCACTCATAATCCGCGGGTAATGCGCTCGCTTGAACAGTTGAACACCGATTATGTATCAATAATTAGTTCTTTGTGTGGCGTGGGGAGAAACAATATTGACATTCGTCGTATTGTATGTGTTTATCATGGATGAAGCAGCATTGCTTTTGGTGGCTTATGAGTGTGCGACAAGAGTTTGAACAATCAATTGTTCATTTAATGACGCTGATATAAACTTTGGTGATATATACAATGCGCTGTTTGGAACGTTTTACGTGCCGGGCGAGGGAACTGACGTCATCGGGTATCTGAATCAGAGGCCAAGGTTATTTTGGACTCTGAGTGGCGTTACTGTTGAACGTTTTCACGCCCTCTTTGATATTTTCCGCCCACAGTTATTACCTGGGAGACGGCCAGGCCCATTGTCACCGATGAACAAATTGCTCATGTTCTTGATATGGATGAGACAGTATCCATCATATTCCATGCTTGGATTTCTGTTCCGGGTCAGTGAAGCCTTTGTCACAAGAACTCTCACCCGTCTAGTACCTCACTTTGCCTTGGTTTTCTCAGTGCCATGGTTTAGTTGTGACTGTTGAACGAACTGTTGTTCAACTGTCTATTGCGACAGTCCAAGCGAAACAGTTGAGCTCGGACTTTACCATGCAAATTAAGCCCAACCCAGGCAGGGATTACTATCCATTTATCGCAGACAACTGTTTCGGGTTCGAATCCACTTAGCCAGCATGTTTAATGCTGCCCATTCTTGGTATCGCGTGACTTGGAGTAATTTAGTAATGAGTTGTAGGAAGCCGTATTAACGTTACCGCTGTAATTGCGACTATTGGCTATTATGGTGTGCCTGGTGTCGCATTTCACGCGGACAGTCAGGTGTCGCGGACTGTTAGGAATAAGCAACAACTCTATTAGCTTGAGAACGCTTGAATGTTTTGGTCAGGGTTTGCCTCTATGAGGGGAAGGTTCCTTTCGCCGACTAGCTCCACCGCCCATTCAATATGGCGGCTATGGTGACCATCGTGAAATCGGTTTCCGTCGATTAACTTGAGAACACTTTGCGCAGTTAACCTGTTTTTTTTGTTAGGTTGGTGTCCGTGCGGCGAAGGTTCCTTTTGCCGACTATAGCTCCGCTGCCCATCCAAAATGGCGGCTATGGTGGCCATCTTGAAGTCGGTTTCCATCGATTAACTTGAGAAGGCTTTGGGCAATCACCCTGAAAGGCAACAAGTTGCCTTGAGTCCTTGACGACAACCCCATGATACGTCTAATGCATTTCATCCAGGCCGTATAAAGGCGGTTCATGTAGGGTGACGTCAGGTCCCACAGCTGGCATTATACAGGGACATGCAATACTTATGTCTTGAAGAGAGAATATTTGACTTCACCATTAACATGAAATTGAACAAGAAGCAGGTTTCTACGCCGGTATAAATCAGAAATGCCAGACTCATGTAGCCGAAGTATAACCAAGGTGTAATAACTCACTTTTGCTTGGCCTATGGACAGGGGCAGTAGGCTATAAAACATGTAGAACGAGCCCAGACTGATTCACTAAGAAGTATTTTGGCGGCCATATTGGATTTATGCCGATTACGTAATTTCCCGTCGTCAGATTTTGGGGGATTTTGGGTGGGATGTTCCTTGACACACATAGAACAAGTTCCAATCATAAAACAAACTATTGCAATTTGTTTGGGGTCAAACTTATATTTACTGGACTATAAACATCAATGTTTAGTTCTGTTAAATCATGTGGTGAAATGAATAACTGCCGGATTGCGTCGCAGGCGCGTTCCACATGTTCAGTCGCTGGAGACTGAGTTGTGCAACTGCTAGCGACCATTTGTAAAGGTATCCACACATACAGAATAGGGCGATTCTCCAGTGGAGAATGAGGCAAATCTCACCTGGATTGATCAGTTACAAAGACATGGTTATCTGAAAGAAAAAGTTTGTTGCATATTTATAGAGAAATGACCCTCGTAATATGTTGCATGCATTTTAAAAGACAAAAGAGCACACCTAATAATATTGTAATATTGACTCAAATGCTGGTAACGGAAGTACTCTCTGATTGAATTCCGTTACTGCAATAACAATTGCTTACATCACCGTACGTGTGATATTTTTTTTCAGTTTTTATTGCATGGTAGTTGATGCTCGAGTCGTTTCTCAAATAGACGTGGAACAAAATAATTGCGTGGTACTGCAAAGAACGTGTGTACATAGGTGTAGCAGACTGCGGAATTTTGCCCACCTGTCATTTTTCTTGCGGTAGTCAGCTTGAAGCCATTTTGCTCAGGCTCACCGGCTATTTTCATTGCTGGTGTCAAGTGCCACTATGTTTCCATTTCAAGTTTACTTTTGCCGCAATAATAGCGAGGTATCGCAAATCTGACGAAGCACGAAGTACGAAATACGAAATTGAACTTCATTTCCAGGACCCAATGTATGTATTTGTATTTCATTTTTCCGTCAGGGCCAACGCTATAGCATTATTGGCCCTGGTAAGTACCCAATGTATGTCTGGAGATGGTTGGAACCACAAATATCCCCGCTGCCAGTGAAATGGAGATTTGAGGCTTTGTATCATCAAAATATGTTGAGTGGTTGCTGAGATATTTGACATTATCAAAACTTCGATAACTTGAGATGTTCCTGCTTTTCAGGAAATTTTGATGCCATTTGGTAAGGCTCACCTCAGAATATGGGTTCACAAAATATTGCGAATTTTCCCGTTATTTGGGCAGAAATTTTGCATATAAAATATTAGTGAGGTTTCACAAATCTGACGAAACACGAAGTATTAGGCTTCATTTCCATGATTCCATTTTCAGGACATTTTGCAGTCGATTTCACTTTTACAGGGTTCCCCATGGTGGAAATTACCGTAATTAATTCCAGCTGATAAAATATCAAATTGTTACCGAGGTTGTTTTAGCCCCGCATTATTGGACTTAGGACCTAATAAATATTGAATTTTGTGGGACAAACTACCCAATTTTGTGGTTTTGATATTTCATCTGTTAAAATATGTGTGGGTCGTTTCTATCAAATGTGCCATGGAGAATCCCATAAAAGTGTAATCTAATGTAAAATGTGCTGAAAATAGAAACTACGGGTAGGACTTTGTCATATACTTTGTATATACATAAATGTACAGGAAAATGTACATGAATTCGAAAAACACATATTTCACAACAAATTCCCAACAGATTTTTTTCCGGTTTTCATATATGTATTCTAGGCCACGTTCTGGAGTACATCCCATTGGTTTCATGCCATTACAATTTTTTTCTTACTTCTTTATGGTTAAAAACCACTGTGTATGGATACGCAGCCTTATGCTCAATCACACCCGGCTTAACAGACAACTTTAAGGCATGGATATCAAAATTTCGTAGAAAACTAATGTCTCTCCTACTTTTTTCGGATGTCGCAGAAAGCCTTCTTTAATGCGTCCTAGCAGCACGCTATGCTTCTCTAACTTGTAACTCATTTTGGTCCCCTTGCTTTCCACACTCGATAGATGTACACCGTATTCCACAGCGCTAATTCATGGAGGCGAGGTAGACCATGGTCGCGAGTAGTGTACACACCAATCAGGGCTGCTCGAGAAGGCTGTTCGAATCTACATACGTGTATTTGAATGATCTCATTTATCAATTAGGGATGGAGGCTGTTGCTATACATAAAAGAATCAGTTCAATCATGCTACCTTACTTATTGAAGGGTTAGTAATGCTATCATAGCGCGTCGAATTTCTCAAGTGATGAAAAGGAGGCGGTCAGTTTTTGCCTCTCCACCTGGACTTGCGTCAGCTAAGGCTTCAACACAATATTACTCAAGACTGGCCGCTACAACTGGCACCTGGGTTGGACAGGATACAAGTCTTGTCCCGTATTAGTTCCCGATGAAGCCGTCTGGGGGAGGGGGGGGGGTACAGAAGCATAGTGTGCCGCTTTAAACCGGAAGTGTAGAAAATGATTAAACCGAATGATATAACACTAACGAAGTATAACTTTAACACATAAATGAGCTCATGGTCTTCAGCGATACATTGATAAAATTTCAGATGAGTAACATCGGTGAATATGTCCTGGAAGGCAACTACAAGTTTTTTTCCAGTCCAAGTCTCATAGTTGGCGCTGCAAGTAAAAAAATGTTTATTATATATACCCGACCTGGATTCGGCTTCTCTTGTTTTATGCAGAAACTGATGTTTTACGCATGTTCCTATTACTCTCGCACGTATCCTGCGTTCAGAATCAAATACCTAACCACCCTCACCATTCGTAGCAAGATGGATATGTGTACTGTGTGCGGGATGCATTTCATGTACATTGATAAAGAAACTTGTGGGAAGCACATACAAGTAATACATTTGATATCAAAAAAGAAAACTCGAATCCCGATGACAACTATTTCTTGCCTCTCTGCGTCTCGTTACATTTTACGTTTACTGTTCGGTTATAAACCCATGGGTCGCCAAGACGAACTGGTACTTTTTATTGGGTTTTATGACCTCGAATTAAGATACTACTTGCAAATAGTAACGGTGAACTCAAATCAGGGAAATGAGACCTATTCTTTCTTTATACGGGAGAGAGTAGCAACTATTCAACCCTACCCACAGGTTTCTCTTAACCGGTATAAATTTGGAGTCTTATTTAAAAAAATGGACATCGTAATGGTTACGTTGAGGACAAGTTGGATCAAAGGTGGGGTAAGTAGGTATCCAAGCTATATCTACAAACAAAATGATTCTTACAAAACCCCTCACATAATTCGTCCTTTTGCTGGAATGCCATATCGGAGTCGTGTAACAAGCCGACGATTACTGCATGAAGTTGCCAATGATAGAATTCTGTTTGTTGCTGTAGATAACAAAGGAAAGTACTTCTTGGTCAGTTTTCGTCTCATCCATGGTCGAAAAAGCGAGAACGGCCTGCTGACTAAGCTACACGAATTTAATAAGCCTCCGCACGACTTTGAACTTGTGCAAAATGAGTTAAACTATATGATTTCAATCACTTGGGACGGTCAAAAAAGACAAAATGTTTTACGTTCCTACAGACTAGTTACATAACAACGATGAGCGTGATTCATCGAGCAATCTGCGACAAAAAGGCATTTGTTTTATACTCGAATCAGTCTGTTGTAGCGGTTTTTTTCCAATCTCGTACCCAGATCTACCTCATCCGAGGATATCTCTGGCAAGGGCTGCGACCTGACCAAAATTTCTGGTCAACCACTGGCAGCGTGCCAAAATGTTTGTTTCACACAATATTTCGTGCTTCGATGACTGAAAAGTAGCATATATGCCTAAAAAGCCATATAATACACCCAAACCACGAAGTTGTTTGAGTATTATAGCAATTTCAAACAAATAGTTTAGTTGGGAACATCAAACCGCGGGTGCCAGCTTCGGTGTGATTCGCCTCAAAATTGGCATATCGCGCATGCGCAGTATTCCTGAAGTCGTCAGCCCTTTCCAGTGGCGTTGTAGGAACGTAAACCCACTGGGGACGAGTTTGGTTTTTTTCTGCAACTCCGTGAAATTCTGCTGCTCGGAATCGGTACACGGTCTTCATTGTGTTTTCAAGATTACCATATTTTTTGGCCCTGAATATGTCATATGTAGGCTAATTTTTTTTTTCTTACGGATGTTGATTTAGACTGGTACCCGATCCTAACTATTTTACATCGGGCTTTTGCATATGTTAGGACCGGGCGTGCCTACCGCCTTCGTGCCTCTGATTGGTCGGTGCTGGCGCAGGTGGTAAGTATCTGAACTATTATGTCGTTAGATTTTCTATTTTTAAAGCTGAACTGCATGAACAAAAACTGGAGATCCGAGCACTAAAAAAAGACCACCACGCCACGGTGGTGGTCAAGAGAAATGCAAACGACCATAAGGCACTTTCAAAACACCTCCTAAACATGATAGACCACCAGGCTATTTGGTGGCGCTACTGTATTCACCCTGAGTCAGTCAGTGACTTCTGCAGGTCGAAGGCACTAGGTTCTTACCGAACCAGAGAGTAAAGTCGGTCACTATTCTATAGTATTCACGTCTTTTTGACATTCATGGTGTTACCAAAGCACCAGTTGAAAACATTTATGCATTCAAAAACAATACTACATTCATTTGACGTATATCAACGTCATCAGATATCATTATGTATAGGTTGAGGATAATTTTTATTTTATCCCTTTGGTCATAATTACCGCAATCAATTAAATATTCTTTCTCCAAATACACACACATCGCGCGAGTCATGTATGCATTATTGCTCATATCAAGTACATTTACGTTTTTGTGAAAATATATTCAAATAACAAAACTATGGCAAAAGAAATAAAATAAGATTTATGTGCAACATGTTTGCAATTTACCAAATTGAGTTTCTGAAACTCAGACGAGTGGTGTATTATTTGTTGATGCCGAAGTTATTGCCATTGTACCACATATTTTGACTGCGCGCAAGCACTAAAGAACCCTGGCCAACCTCATGCTCACGTTCCTAAGGATTGTACTAACTCTACCCAGGCTCTGTCACTTGGGCACTATCTCTTGATGTGTCTCGATAGAAAGCCTGAGATTGAATACAGTGGCGCAACCAAATACGCCGGTGGTCTATCATGTTCTGGAGGTGTTTCGAAGGGCGTTTGCACTTCTGTGGACCACCATACTGCGGCGCTGTGGTGTTTTTGTTCATGCAGTTCAGCTTTAACATGGAAAACCCCCGGCGTGATTGGTGAATTTCCTGGGTCAAAGGTCGGTCACCCTCTGTCTGCATTCTGGTACGTCAGCCGTAGTGAGTATTGAATAAATTTACATAATTTACACAAAATTTTCAAGTGACGTCACTGTCAGAATTCCTCCACAAATGGCGGCCAAGACTGGTCCTACCATTCAAAAGCGACACCATCGGTAGGACCAGGTACTAGTCTAATGTTGATTAAGAGAGAACAAAGAGGAGATCGATAGGCAAAACTACGGTGGCTGAGTGTTGTGTGGCGTTGTTGTGGAACTCGAACGCAGATACTCAAACGACTGTCCATATCCTTTAGTGAACGTATGGATTTCATTTGATAATTTACGTCGGCATTGAAAGCAGAAACAATTTATTTGAGCTGATCACTGTACACAAGCCAAACGGGATGGAATCCAACGCGGCAATTTATCGGGTGCTGGTTCTGGTACTGGCGCCGCCCCCGCCGCTACCGCCATTTCTGGCCAAAATGCTATCCTTGCTTTCTCATATTCCATCGTCAGATTCGAGGGTCTACCAACAACTACTGACAGGAGAAAATGAACCTAACTTATAATGGAAGAAATGCACTTCAGGGCCCGGTTTCACAAAGAATCTTAAGTCAGTTTTGTTGACTTAAGTCTCAGTTTACCCGACTTAGTCTTAAATCTGCAGTTCTCAAAAAAACTTAAGTCAAAAAAGTGTCTTAAAGTTAAGACGGGTAGCTAGGAGGCTTAAGGCAGCTGGAGTTGACTTAAATATGGCGGCCCTCTTGAGACAACTCCCACTTCGCGAATACTTTTGTGTGTATCTAGGCCTCGGGTCCCCCTAGGAGTCTCAACGCACTTCATGACCCCACTTACGCTGAATTGTTGACCCACGCCGAAGTCTCCCCGTCCAAAACTATGGCGAAAGTGGTAGGCAATGCATGAATGTTGCTTCGTTTTTTGGCGTTTGCTTTGAGAATCTCCCATTTGGAGTGTTTACACTGGTGACCATGGTGACCGGATCATGTGACTCGTCATGTGATTCGCTTTCTCACCTCCTTTCGCGAAAGAGTTCCATTTCTGCATGACTTAAGTCACATTTACTGACTTAGCTAAGTCAGACTTTAGTCGCTTTGTGAAATGGGCTTAAGTCAGTGTCTTAGCTTGGCCAAAAATTGTGACTTAAGCCTACTGACTTAAGTTTTCTTTGTGAAACCGGGCCCCGACATTTTCAGCGCACTTCTGGATTATGCGGGCGAAACCACGCCATCGTTCCGAGACTGGCAGAGGATACATCCCCATATGGAAGTGGTAAGAGGATGGGCCTCGTATTCTCTCGGTTAAGAATGACATCCTTATCGCTTCTGGGCAGTCATGGGGGGGTCATCCTATACTGTACAGCGAAAATCATGTCACGGTGCCTTCAGCTACGCTGAAAGGGTAGGCCTAAATGTCCTCCTGGGTATATACAAAGATTACCCAGGATATCAATCTTCACTATAACAGTACCCTGGGTGTAGTTTCGGTAGCCGAACATCACCCAGCATCCGCATTCAGTGCCTAGGAACGAGTCCTATTTAGAAATCTCGTGGAATCTCGCGGTCACGCGCCGCGGTACTTGTTGAGTGTAGCTGTTCATGACATTCCTCAGCCGGTCATGTGCCCACGGGCGAGTCAACCACGAATCCAGGTGTCATTCGACGATGCTGGGTGATGTAACGCTACCGAAACTACACCCAGGGTGTTGTTTTAGTGAAGATTGAGATCCTGGATAATCTTTGTATACCCAGGACGACATTTACCCTTTCAGCTTCAGCTACGATGTAATCCTTTTAATGGCCTGACGTTGGACTGAATCTTCGAACATTTCTATCCATGTAGGCCCCTATTATGTAACATATCCAACTCTTCACTGAGGGGCAACATCATGAGCTAGTTTTAAATGAGTAAGGTTCGGACCAGTCCCTCCTTGAGGCAGTGGAAGCCAGTCAAGACGGAACCGGATCGAACCGGGCCACTTAAATCATGCTCCCTCCGCTTGACGGCGTAGGTGACTCTTCTCTCGTTTTAATTCTAGTTCCGTGAACTAGTTCTAGAACTGAATTGAGACCAGTTGAGTCCGTATATAGAGACCATGACCATACGAATATAACCTTACAATAGCGGGGTATTGTTCGGCGGACTCCTAGGACGTTGATTCCTGTCACACCTGCTCCAAAGGTTCTCGTGTAAAAAGGGCTATAGATAGACAAAGGCGTAACTGCGTCATCAGGGCACGATCCAGGACTGACAGAAAGGGCCAGAAAAAATTGACAATTGTAAGTGCTCTAGAAATAGATGCGTTTTCCTGGTATCTGAGAGAAAAATACTCGAATTTTTATGTGATTAAATTTTTCTTGCTAAAAAATCATTGCTTTGCAAAATATAGCCCCCCCCCCCGGATCCGATCCTGTACATTGCCCAAATTTCGTCAAGAGAACACGGCGGTACGTCAGTAGACCTATGGTTTCGTACAAGAAGTTGAGAAGGAACTTGGCTAATATTCGCCCAACAGGCTTCAAAATTCGCCACCTGACCGCCATCTTGAAAATGGGGCTCAGG
>NMRB01000294.1:436816-448708 GCA_002633025.1 Notospermus geniculatus
AAACCGTAGGCTTTCCAAAATAAATGTGATTCATTCTTGGCAAAATTGTATTGGACCGAGTTTCTAATCAGCAGACTTAATCCCATCCAACCATGCACACTTGGTGAATAAAATTTTACGTCATCCACAAACCTTCCTAAGACTGCAGTATCCCTTATGCCTTAGCCTATCAAACTGAGGCGTCAAATGTCAGCTGAGCGCAAGGCCCATGGGCCTCTTGTTCTACTCTTTCTTTTGCCGCTAATCGCGTCGTCGTAGCTGCTTCCGTTCCAGAGATATGGCCATTTTGTCACAACGAGTCAGATTTGCACTTTGGAAGCAGTCAATCTAGACCCCAGGACAAACGTAAAAACGCAATTTTACCGCGGTTTCTTCAAACAGAGCAAAATCGCGTATTCAGGGGGGGGGGGTAGTCTCGCATTAAAAAATATGCAAAGAGAACATCAATCGGTCCACTGGTTACGATTCTATGTCAGTTTGAATGCACAGGGGTGTGTGGTACAGGCCAAAGCCGCATATTTTCGGCATCAGTCCCCAAATGGTTAAATATCGTATCGGCCAGAGGCGCTGAAAAAAATGCACTAGGCCCACTCGATATGAAAGATGTCAATTTGAACTGAGCTGGTTTCTCTCATTTAACATTACTTGTTAAGTTACACAATCATATCTGAAGAGGTGAGTTTCCACCAACTGTGCTGATCTTTAAAAATCACTCTTATGAGAATAACAAATGAATCCAATCGATCATTTCCCTCAATCAATTGCAACTAACATTCGATCTTTATCGATTTTGACAATAGTCATATTCTCATTTCATGTATCTGCATGTAAGTCGTGAAGCTGCGAGTCTGATTTTAACATGCAGTCACCTGCGGTCCTTTGGCTCAATATGTCTATACCTATTGACTGAGGACCTTATTCACTGGTCGGGTGCAAAATTCATGAAGACTTCCCCGATGAGGCTTGAAAAAGGCTGTTGTCCGAATATCGCCAGGTTTCTTGTCATATTATGCACGAATCAACAGGTCGCCGTGGATGGGCCTCGAAGCAGAACGTTCGATGTAAACAACGGTGTCAAACAAGGTGCTGTGTTGTCACATATTCTGTTCTGTATTTTCATTGATGAATCACGTATGCGTCTGGAATCTTCCGGATGTGAGTACTGCATTGGGATGACTTTCATTATCATGCCTCCCCTACCTTCGTCTCCTCATCCAAAACATGCTGAGAATCTCAGGTCATTTACGGTCGTACCCTTGGAACAAGGAACAAGTGCGAGGAGGGGAGCGGTTGTGAAGACCCTGGGTGCGAGGTTGCATCTGCCAGAGGGACCAACTTCACTCATTAATTGGACGTACCGGTAGTTCATCAAAACCGAAAGTGTTACATATTCTTTAAACAATATCAAGGTTTTTAGGGAGACTTCTTCAATTACAGTGCGTAATGCCTCAGTCACAATAAGATGGTTTCAATGTCTTCAATAAGATGGTTTCCGACGGGCACCACCCGTAGGACACTGGCCAGTAATCGGCCCATGTCTGTCGGATTTTGTGCCGACGAGTTGAAAAATGATTGGCCGATACCATCCAGTCCGCACCGATGTGCCAACGGATACCGGCCCGTTGTCCGTCTGCCAATCGGGTGATTTTGTAGATCGGCCGGACATCCGAGAGGACTCGGTCGCGCCCCAGTGGGTGGCTGGCGGGATACCTGTCGGACTTCGGCCAGTGTCCGGAGGATATCTGGGCCCCGGGTGACGGCCAAAAATCCTCCGATCTACTCGATGCCTGGTGGTCGTGGTGGTGGTGAGAGGGGCTGACGCGTGGCAGGTGGGAGCCCGACGGGCGTGTCAAGGATTATGAAGGATCTCCTAGCGAGTTGAATTTCTGCCGCTACTCGGCGCAAGAAAATAACTTCGAGTATCGATCACCTATTAAGCGGCACGCTACCGAGCTCAAGACAGCTGCAGATGTCCTCGGGCCACCGGCCGGCAACCGTCACTTTCCTTATTTTTAGCAAGATCCTTGGCAGAATCGGTGGAAATATGACTGTAGCATTAGGCGATATAGCCTCTTCAAGGTAGGGCGAACCATAGAGTGAGTCGTCGGCCACCATGCAGTGGTCGCAGCCATCCATTGACATAGTCGCCAGCCGCACTCCACTGCAAAGAATGGTGTATCAATTAGTGGCTAACCACTGTATGGTGGCCAACAACTCCCTTGTTCACCCTAGAATGGTCGAAATACCATGCATTTGATGCATTATCGGAAACGCTGTTGAAATAATCGTCGACAAAGTGAAATCATAATGTATGTCATTCGGAGACCAGAGAGGACGTGCTACACGTACGTGTCCCTCTTTCGTCAAAGCATACCTTAAAATGTAGATCATTAAACAGTGACAGTATAAACGCAAAATGCGCACATGCCATTCTTTCTATTCCCTTATACTGATACTGAGCGCAATTAAACTAGGTTTTACACGGAGATACAGCAATGGGGAGTACGAAAGCTATGAACTCGGGATATTCAAGATGTTGTACGAAACCAGGTCTTTGCTTGAATGTCCCCTCCGTTTACCCAGGGCTCGTGTGTTTCTGTATTTATGGAATACGCGAAAGTGTTTTCCGGATAAATCCATTCGAAGTTTTACTCGTGAAAGTCCGAGTTTAAAAATGGTAAAGTTTTCGGAAGTTGGGGGAAAGATAATGATATTGGTGGTAAGATATCTTCATATGCGTATGTTAACAGGGTCTATCGAATATTTTGCTTCATTCCAAGAATATAGTTAGAGAATGGGGCTATCCAGAATATACTTCAACCGCTCGATAATAGGGGTATCTACTGTACTATAAGTTATACTAACTATCCACTTTCTGTTCAGTGAGTTTCATTGTTTATCAAATCTTTGGGAAGTTTGACCTTGACCTTGACCTATGATCATCAGGGTTATTACATAATCGAAATTGGCATCCTAAATAACTTAAATACGGGTTTTATCAAACCTCCACTGCTACCACAGACAGAGACATTTGATGGAAATTATCAAGTTTGACCTTGACCTGAATATCAAGGTCATTGCCTAATCGAAATGGGCATGCTCAATAACCTAGGTGTGGGTTATATCATGTCTCTACCTCAACCACGGGCAGAGATATTGCAAATTATCAAGTATGAAAATATCAGAATCTCATGATATCTCAATCACCCGGACACATGAGGCAGAGAATTTTACCACAGTCCTGTCCTTGGATAAGCAGGCATGAATTTAGACTTGTTTCATGTTGATCAGTTGACAGTGTGGCAAGTAATCTCAAAATATCAAATTTCGTGATATCGAACACCATGACCCAAACTTCTCAGATAAAAAATAATCAGCTCATTTGATTTCTAGGGTATAAAAACCTAAGGGTAGAACTTGTTTCTATTGCTCTAGGTGTTAACTGGTTATAGGAGCCGATTTGTGCCATCACTAAGAGAGTGATGGACAAAATATCAAGTCTGATATAATGATTACGTCAATGATGGAGGCATCTGAGGTTGAAAATGATTAGATCACTTTTTCTGCCTGTTTCTGCGTGTAAGTGACGCTCCTCTGTTTGATAACTCATTTTTAAGTTTCTGAACAGTCCACTTTCCATACTCTGCCATGTTGCAAACCGTGACACTAGGACTTATAGTACAGCAGAGCCATCTGGAGGTTTAGTTTTCCCTGGATAGCCCCATTGATAGGCGCATGCTGCGTCTAGGTAGGTAGGCGTACACATCGGAGAGGTAGGTATGGAGCTATGCAATGTACACGTGCAAATCTCGACCCTGCGCCGGCTGTCAGCCTGTTGACCAAAAGGAGTCTCCACGGTCCAATTCAATGGGCCGAATTTATAAAACATAGCAAAAGCGTACAAGCCAAAGCGCAAAGGCCAAGCTTTTGCTTGTCAAGGAGAAACACAAGCCAAAGATTTTGCTCACAAACATATTCATAATCAATTCCTCAACCTAATGACCTTTTCTAATAAAGCCAAGCAAGATCTTCTCTCTGATGAAGCTAATGCTCGCAAGACAAAGCTTCTGCTAATTCTTATAGGGAGTTGCTTGTTCTGTGAAGCAAAAGCGAAATTTTATAAATACCTCTTCAAGAAAAAGCCCAGAAAAAGGAAATGCTAGTTTTTATGAATTCGGCCCATTGGGCCGAAATTATAAAACATAGCAAAAGCTTACAAGCCAAAGCCGCAAGGCCAAGCTTTTGCTTGTCAAGGAGAAGCACATGCCAAAGATACTGGGCCGAATTCATAAAACATAGCAAAAGCTTACAAGCCGAAGCCCCAAGGCCAAGCTTTTGCTTGTCAAGGAGAAGCACAAGCCAAAGATTTTGCTCACAAACATATTCATAATCAATTGCTTAACCTAAACACCTTTTCTTATAAAGCCAAGCAAGATTTTCTATCTGATGAAGCTAATGCTCGCAAGACAAAGCTTCTGCTAATTCTTATAGGAAGTTGCTTGTTCTATGAAGCAAAAGCAAAACTTTATAAATACCTCTTCAAGAAAAAGCCCAGAAAAAGCAAATGCTAGTTTTTATGAATTCGGCCCACTGTTCACAAACATATTCATAATCAATTGCTTAACCTAATGACCTTTTCTTATAAAGCCAAGCCAAGATTCTCTATCTGATGAAGCTAATGCTCGCAAGACAAAGCTTCTGCTAATTTGTAGGGAGTTGCTTGTCCAATGAAGCAAATGCGAAACTTTATAAATACCTGTTCAAGAAAACGCCCAGAAAAAGCGAATGCTAGTTTTTATGAATTCGACCCATTGCCTTGCAGACCAATTCATGTTCGATTGAGCACCAATCAGGAGAGTTTTATAATGTATTGGCCCGCTAGAACTTTGCTACCGTCTTTTGGCGAAAAGCGCGGCTGGCTGCTCCTATTTTATTTCCTACTCCCTTCAATGGACGGCAGAATGCGTTGTCTTCTCATTCTAAACCCCCATCACATCATGTGATGCAACTCATTCCGACAAGATTAACCGTCGTCGGTGCTTGGAGACTTGCAAGTTTCCCGTCACACGATCGAGTATGTCCAAAATATGCGACTTGTCGCTGCCCGTTGATGGACCATGCAGAATAATATATACTGTATCTACTCTGTTATAACGACAGTTCATTAAATATTCGTTGACTAGCGGACCGTCTTTTTAGCTCACGTGTGAGCTATAGTCGCCATGCGGTGTCCGTCGTCCGTCGTAGTCTGTTAGCAAGGCACGTTTCCAAACCGCTGGAGCTACTGATCTGAAACTTGCTACATATATATACCCTCGGTTAGATGACCTATGACACCAAGTTTTAGTCCGATTCAAATCTTGGCTTGGCTACCAGGTGGCCACAATCAAAAACACGCAAAGTGCACAAACTCCTGAACTAACGACTAGACCATATCCAATTTTTCACCATAGGTGTATATAATTGTGAATCGTAACATCAGGAGGAGATTATCATAGTTGAGGCATACCAAATCTGAATAAATTTTATGGAAAGTTACATATTTTAGAAAGCTTACATGTAGTATGGGTTGCATTTTTTTGTGTGATTCACCAGCTTGCAACGCTGATCTCGGTCTGAAGCTTGGCTGTATGATCCTAGGAAATTGAGAAAGTATTCAAATGAACAGGCATATGCTATGCCCAGGAGTAATAATGTAACACACGTTGAATAGGCCTAGAAATGCCCTAAGAGGTGTTGAACATTGGTGATACTCATATAAGGTGGCAAATGTTTGGGCTTTTGCAGTACATTTACATTGGACAATGTTGTGCAAATCTTAAGTAAAAGCACTGCTAACACTTATGAATACCAGCCAATATCATGATTATTATTATAAATCATGTGTGGAGAAATGAATAACTCCCGGAATAAGTCGCAGGCGCGCTCCACAAATTCAGTCGCCGGAGACTGAGTTGTGCAACCGCTAGCGACCATTTCCAAAGGTGTCACACAGACAGAATAATTGTCTGGTAATGCTTCATGTAGGCCTATATGTAGTACGCCTAGCACATTAGTGAGCTTCTGCAAGCGCCCGGCTCGACGACGACGTTTATCTATTGTGTGAGTGCACCCAAACAATAGATAAACGTAGTCGTATGGCCTAACCGGGCGCTTGCAGGAGCTCACTATTGTGGAACTTCTGCCCGCCACTCATTTTTCTTGCGGCACCGGTAGTCAGCTTGCGCCCGATTTTAATCACGCTCAAACCCCGTCGGTCGCGATTCACATGTGCGACGGTGTTCGATGTCGATGTTCAGGCATTCTATTCGTTGGACCCTTCGACTAGTAGCGACGCGACGGAAAAGTCACGTCGACAGCTGTTGCGTCGCGAGATGTAGGCTAAACTGGTTTAACAGAATTTATGCCCGCCCCCGCCGATATAGGGTCTACGATGTCCCCCAACTATATATTTACCAATGGGGATTCTAGCTACGGTAGAGGGCAGAACATCGAAATCAGGTCCATTATGGATCCTTTTGTGTTCGAAATTGATCAGGACCGAGATGTCCGGTTTCATTTCAATAGTTTCAACCACTAGTGACACATATTGAGGCAGTGGGCTAGGGTCCCAATTATGCGGCACCATTGAATTGGACTCTAGAAAGATCAATACCCTTAATACAGTGACAAACACGGGGGACATTAGGAAGTTGGAGGCATAAGTCCTATCACAACGGGCTTTAGACACCTTCAAGGTACGGATCCTAAAATCTAGTAGAAAACTGTTGCGACGCAAACTTTCGTGACGTCGTCGTCGAAGTGCATTTCATTTTAGTGACCTCATTCGTAGCTTTACACACACGATCGATGTACACCATATACCACAGGGCTAATTTCACCGTGGAGAATCGGCAGCGCAGTAGCCGAGTTTTTCAGGTGGCAGCACTGGTATCCGAGTCGAACATGGCGGCTGTGTCACATATCGATGTGTGTGTTGCCGACTAAAACGCGAAAGATGGAGAATTTCGGTCGAGGTGAGCGAATTTAAGTACATTCGAGGATGATCTAGCGATAATTTGCTATAGAACACGCCGAAATATAGGTGCTGAAGGAGTGTTGTTTCTTTGTTTGAAGTGGAAATGTTCGTAGTGTAAGCCGGTTGTTTCATTGATCGCAGTGACCAGCTGGTGACACTTGAACATTTCCACTTCAAATGTAAAATCGACTACGTAATTCCAATTAAGGAAGCTTTAGATTAATAGACGATAAACTGGAGGTCATCCTCGGCATGGTCTAAGCGTGTATACCTTTCATCTTCGGTACATTTGCTCCCCGCTTTGGAGTTGACATCTTCAACATTTGTGACACAGCCGCCATGTTCCGACTCGGATACCAGCGCTGCCACCTGAAAAACTCGGCTACTGCGCTGCCGATTCTCCACGGTGAATTTATGGTGGCGAGATTGATCATGATCGCGAGTAGTGTATACACCGATCAGGACTGCTCGACAAGACTGTTCGAATCTACTCGCATGTATTTGAATGATCTATGTAATCAGTTAGGCATGGTGACAATAGCTACAAATAAAATAATGAGTTGAAGCCAAGTACCTTACTTGATGAAGAGTTAGTTAATGGTATCATAGCGCCTCGATCTTCTCAAGTGATGAAAAGGATGGCGGCATTTTTTGGCTCACGACTCGACTTGTGTCAGCTAAGGCTTCAACAGACATGTAGTATCAGTCCAGCCTACCTGCTACAATAGGAGCAGTCAGCCGCGCATATTGCAAACAGATGGCAGCAAAGTCTTAGCGGACCAATGTAGGCCTACAGGAAAATCTACGTGATTGCTGCTCGATCGATAATGACTGGGTCCGCTAGATGCATTGAATTGACGTAGTGGTCAACTCGCTGACAGCTCCTATTGGTTGTGTTTGCCGATTTAAACTCTTGAGTGTACAAAAACAATAACTGCATGATGTAACACTAACGAAATATAACTTAAACACATAAAAGAGCTCATGGTCTTCAACGATACATTGATAATTGAGCTCATGGTCTTCAATGATACATTGATAACATTTCAGATGAATACTAACATCGGTGAATATGTCCTGGAAGGCGGTTATGGTTTTTTTTCTAGTCGCAGGCTAGTAGTTGGCGCTGGAAGTGAAAAAGTCTTCCTGCTATATACACAACCTTGGGTTAGCTACTTTGCTTATTTTATAAGGACACTGATGTTTTATGTATGTTCTTATTACTCTCGCACGTATCCTGCGTTCCGATTCAAATACCTAACCACCCTTACCATTCGTAGCAAAAAGGATATGTATACTGTGTACGGGATGAATTTCATGTACATTGATGATACATTGGGCAATAAGCACATACAAGTAATTCATTTGATATCAAAAAAGAGGTCAAAAATTTCAATAACAAGTATTCCCTGTCCCACTAAGGAATACGAGTTAAGATTACTGTTTCGTTTTAATACCATGGGTCGCCAAGACGAAATGCTACTTTTAATTGGGTTTCGCTGCAAACAAAACTATAGGGACTATTTGACGTTAGTAACGTTGCACTCGACTCAGGGATACGAGATCTATTCTTTCCTTATACGGGAGTTAGTTGCAACTATAAAACTTCAATACGCCCACCATACTTATAATTATAAGTATGGAATCCTCTTTAAAAAAATGGACCTCGTAATGGTTACGTCGAGCAAAAATTTTAGAGAACGGCGTAGGTATCCAAGCTATATCTTCAAGCGGAATGATTCTTACAAGACCCCTCACAAAATTTATCCTTTCGCTGGCATGCCATATTGGAAACGTGTAGCAAGCCGACGATTACTACATGAAGTTGCCAATGATCGAATTCTCTTTGTTGCTGTAGATAACAAATGGAAGTACTACTTGGTCGGTTTTCGTCTCCCTCGTCGACAAAGCGAGAACAACCAGGTTACCAAGCTACACGGATTTGATAAGCCCACCCACGCCTTAGAACTTGTGCAAAATGAGACAAACTATATGCTTTCAATGACTCAGGAAAAAAGGAGACAAAATGGATTACGTTCCTACAGACTGGTTACATAACAACGATAAGAGTTAATCATCGATAAATTCTGCGACAGAAAGATACATTTGTTTACTCGATCCTGTTGGAGCGTTTTTTTTCTGCTACTCCGTGAACTCCTGCTGCTCGCAATCGGTACACGGTCGTCATCGTATTTTAAAGATTACCGGATGAAAATGGTGCCCGCCATGGAGGGGTACAGATCGAAATGTCACCACGAGAAAACATTGTTGATCTCGGCGGCCTCTGTCAACAATGTTTTTTCGAGGGGTGACATTTCGCTCTGTCCCCCGACATGAAAGGGTGCCATTTTCTATATCGTACCGCCGCTGTACCTGTATGTGTCACATTACCCGTCTCTTCGGCTGTGTCCGGCAGCGGCGGAATGCGTGAAGAAGTCTAATCATGGTCAACCACGATTTGGAAAAAAAACTATTTCCTTGGTAAAAAGCTGTGCTGGTCTAGGCCTAACTGAGTTAAATGACGAAGGAAACGTGGTAATATTCTGCCAAACGTGACGAGTATCATTCTGTTAGGCTTACAATGCCTAACAGTTGAGCCTACTGTTAAACTTGGAAGTCCACTCCACGTGCCTGGTGCTGAGCTGCGACTGAACTTGGTAGCGTTAGGCGCTGATACTGACATCAACATGGGTTGTGCGGACTGGCAAGCCTAGAATTTATGACTGTTGAACATGTTATTCCCTCTGTTCCACTCAACCTTTTTATGTATATTCGTGCGAAACATGCTGATGCTACGCCAATCGACACCAGAATAGGATTTAATCGGAGCTCGATAGCCTAATAGCCTTCAAATATTCGAAGCGGTCAAACGAAAAACACGTCCGCCATTTTGTTTTCCGTGAGCGGTGGAGAATGCATGTTGAGCGGGACACATTAAAAAATGTTCACCGCTCACGTGACGCGTCTCGGCCAATCATATTTACGCATTCTTTCTTGAGGTAAGAAATATGTAAATATTCCCTTACGGATGTTGATTTAGAGAGAACATTGGGGAGACCTACCGATGGAAGAGGACACCGATAGGCAAAACCACGGTGGCCGAGTGTTGTGGGACGTTGGTGTTCAACTCGAACGCAGATACTCAAAGGACTGCTCACATCGTTCAGTGAACGTCAATGAACGTTCATTTACGGGTTTCATTTACGTCCGCATTGAAGGTAGAAACAATTTATTTCTGCTGATCACTGTCAACAAGCCAAGCGAGATGGAATCGGTTGCGGCAATTTATCAAATGTTGCCACTGGTGCCGCCGCCGCTATCACCATTCCCACCATTTCTGGCCAAAATGCTATCCTTGCTTCCTCCTCTTCCATCGTTAGATCCGAGTGCCTACCAACAGCCACGGACGGGAGAAAATGAACACAAATAACAATGGATGAATGCTCTTCAGACATCGTTCCAGGAGATGGCAGAGGATCCATCCCCTTGTCGAAGTGAAGGAGGATGGGCCTCATATGATATCGGTTAAGAATGGAATCCGTACAACGTTTGGGCAGTTTTTTATGGGGGGGGGGGGGGGGGGGNAATCCTTTCACAGTGCCTTCGTTCAGGATCGTAATCCTCTTAATTTGGGGTCTTGTTGACATGGTATGATAGAGTGATTAGGAGAAGGGTTAAACCCGGAAAAAAATTAAAGTGTAAATGAAACATGTGTCACTATGTCTGTTGAAGACTCCTCAATCACATAGTAAAGACTTTTGAACGGTTGGATTTACAGCCAATAAATGTATTACAAACAGATAAAAATACGGTGCCTCTTAATCGAAAAAGACATTTTTTGTAGTTTTTAACTAGTTACGTAATTGGAAACTTCATTTTTAGGTATTTCGACCCATTTTGTGTTAATTTACATAAAACGTCATTTCTTATTACATAAAACAATTAAAACATGCTTGTCTGTTTCTAAGGCGCCATGTTTCTATCTATTGGTAATACATTTATGGGGTGTAAATCCAACTGTTCATAAGTTAGTTGTACATCGCCTCTCAGTATCATGTACAAAGCTCTGTTCTTGGGTGCAATGATAGTCAGTTCCAAGAATTCAAACCTTAATAAAAAAAATTCTGTGTTAATTTACATAAAACGTCATTTCTTATTACATAAAACAATTAAAACATGCTTGTTTGTTTCTAAGGCGCCATGTTTCTATCTATTAGTAATACATTTGTGGGGTGTAAATCCAACTGTTCATAAGTTAGTGGTACATCGCCTCTCATTCTCATGTACAAAGCTCTGTTCTTGGGTGCAATAATAAAATCAGTCCCAAGAATTCAAACCTTAATAAAAAAATTCCCCAAAAGGGATTTATGGGGATTTTCAGTATGTGATTTCTCACAGTCATATGCATAAAATGCCAAAATATCGTTCGCCCCTTAATTTTTTCCATGTTTTGGGACAAGACTGGTCTCTCCTACAAGTCCATGACGTTAAACTCAATCTTTGAACATTTCTTTTCATGTATTATGTAACTTGTCCAACCCTTCTATTAGTGGCAACATCACCAACTGGTTTCCTTTCACTGCGTAGGGGTATTTTTGATTTTTCGATTTTATTATTCTTGACTCTAACAACCTGAAACTTCACTCATACATAGACAAATGGCCACTGAGCAATCTAAAAATAACAAAACTGTCCTAAAAGATTGTTTTCCATTTTTGGGGGGCAAAAAACCCCTGACCCCCCCAAAACACCCCCCCCCCCTATTTTCATCCCAAAAGCACCCTTATCCAACTCAGAACACAATAAAACTTTACCAAACTCATTGCAATAGACCCAGCAGTATTAGAAAAGCCAAACGAACTGCAAAAGACAAC
>NMRB01000295.1:5542-27157 GCA_002633025.1 Notospermus geniculatus
TTCGGTAATTACATGTAGTAATCTATCTAAACAATGCGCCGCACCACCTTTTAGGCTCCCTTTTCCCAGGGCAACACTTTTCTTTCGAGTTCACGTCCTCTACGGGAGTCTGCATCAACTTCATGTAACCTAAAACCATAATTGCTCAACTAAACTTTCCAGCTCCTATTATTTTTCTTAATAAATCGTGATTAAATAACACGGAATAACTGCAGTTGCGTGCGACACCCTCAAACCCAGCGGCGCTCTGCTGGTGATTTTTTTGCCCAGGAAGCATACGCCGGTAGCTTTCAGACAGCTAGCATCACGCTAAAGTTGCTATCGAATTGATCACATTATGCTAGTGAATTAGGCTCCTTTATGATCGATTACGCCGGTTCCCCCTCTCATCTACATGTAGCGGTTTGATTCTTTGTGCTATAAACTTTTTGCTATAAATTTCTAAGGGACATTCTTAAGGTTAAATAAAAATAAGAGCTAAACAAAAAACAAAAGCAAAAATAGTACACTGATAGAAAAAAAATTCCGGCTCGTGTTGAGAACTTTGGACTACTCATCAGTCATTTTGTCCGTGAGATGAGTAGAAAGGTACCAATCGGGTACTCATCGGGTACTCAGCGGGCCAAGGAGCTGCATTTGGAGTTCCTTACTACTCGCTATGAGTATCTTTCTACTAGCTATGAGTATCTTTCTACTCAATATGAGTACCTTTCTACTCATCTCACGGACAAAACGAGTACCCCGAAGGTACTCAACATGATTAGGATTTTTTTTCAGTGTACCAAAAACAAACAAGGCAAAACATAGGTGTTCTCTGTAATTTAATGGAGAATATCCTTTTCAATTAAAGCCCCACTCTATTGAATTTTATGTTATTTTAAAAGTGTTATTAGAATGCAGGTAGAGGTCTCATAGCCTCGTGAAGGTTCCCAAAATGCTTGCCTGATACGTTCCTCAAAGAATCAAGACCTAGTTTTCAGCACACATTGAAAAAACGTCAGGCAGAGCTCTAATGTATTCAGATAGAGCATAGTACATTTTACACCTCACTAAGGTCGGAGGACGTAAGCCGTTTTTGAATTGAATTAGGCCTACAGTGTGGCTTTAACTGAACGTCTTGGGACTCAGAAACAAACCCTGATTGGGTCCTCTGAAGTTCAAAAACGCCTTTTTAAAAAAAAACGTGCGTGAAGCACTGTGCATAACGGATTCCTTCAAAATCTTACTATACATAATGGTTTGACTCCAAGGTTGAGAAATATCCTACTTTTTGACGGAAATGTAAATAATTATGATAACGTGTACAGTCATTAACCCCCCCCCCCCCGCCCAGACTTACAAAATGTCTGTAACTTGATGAAATGCACCAAGTCACCTCATAAGACAACCTGAAATCATCTGCTAAACTCCTTAATGCACAAAACTCGACCCCTCCCTCGCCAAATTGAAAAACGTCTCATCTACGATTCCATTTTTGTGAACGATGTCAGATATTTTTGCTGGGCATCTCCAATACAAACACACGCGTCAGCTTCATTGACGAAACCGGAGTGTCATTTCATCTGACCCGAGGGTAGGGGTCGGGGGACAGGACTATGTTTATATTCGAAACAAGGTGAATGAAGTTCTCCGAGAATCAAATAAAAAAGAACATAATCATTTTTTCGTGTTTTCTTTGGCCAGGTTGCGTTCCAAAAATATAAAAACAGAAAAAAATTGAAACTCAATATCCCAAGGCCCTGTCAGAAGTTGTCAGGGCCAGTGTCCCGATATGCGGGCGATAACAAAAAAATGGACCACAAGATTGTGTGAAATCTGTCTAGGGAATTTTCTTATCATAATTTCTGAATTTGGCAACGACTGCTCTTCAAGATCAGCATTACAAGCTACAGGAAGATGAGGCTGATATTTTGTGACCTTTCACCCCTCCTGCATAAGGTTAGATATTTCAGTACGTGGTGGGCCGCACCCAGGGCCTACGTCGACACAGGTGTTGTTTCTGTGGGTGAGTGTGTCCCCTGTTTTGTTTTGCAAACGCCGCCAGATAGATCGACATGTTTCTCTGTGTGTCCTCTATTGTCAAGTCGCCGCTTATTCCGTCAGACAATAGAAGGGGAACACTCACAGATGGGGAACATTGGCAGATCTTACACCGGCATTCCAGTCTGGATTTCTCTAACTCACTTACAACAAAAGAATGATTTAATGATGAAAATCAAAATGAAAAGTAAAAAATGAAAAAAATGACAAATGAAATAAAAATAAATAAAATAAAATAAAAATAAAATAAATAAAATAAAGTAAAATAAAATAAAAATAAAAATAAAAAATAAAAAATGAAAAAAAAACTTCAATGAAAAGTCTACCGCTACCTCGATCATTATGCATCAATGGCTAAACTGTAGATTTAATTGGATTTACCTAACCACTGCAACTGAAGTTACAAACGATGCTTTACGACGCATTCCAAACATACAAAAGGAATTGTACATTGTATAGCAGTGACAGTACATCGAAACCTGTTCTTCTTACGTTGGAACCTGTGGTGTTGTTTGATTCATCGTGACTAAAAAGAAAGATGCAGTAGATAGTACAAGTTATGCATAAAACATTTTTGATCTACTTGAGATGAAATAAAGGAATATGTTAGCCAATGACGAAAACAAGATCTTTGTCACAAAATCACGGAATATGTCGGAGATTATTAGATTTTACTTAAGCGGTGATTCGCCCGTCCCTGGCGGACCAACCGCCGTAAAATGGGCGTTAAGCTATCGGTGTGTATCTAATTGGTGTTGACAGCGCAAAACTACTACCACCAGATGGTGTGCGGTGAATTTGTGGAGATATGTTGTAATGTTAAAGGGACTATAGTTACGTTTTTGTTCACTTTGTTTGATGGACCTACATGTATCTGGCCTTTTGTCATTGTGTTTGGGTGTGGAGCCTGTAGTGCGATGCCCATGCCGTCAGTTTGCTACTGCACATGACCTGAAGACTCGCATGGGGTAGGTGAATATGCCAGGAAGGTGGCCGTGGCTAGACTGTGCAACCATCAACATGACCTGCCGCAGGCTTTGTCGTTCAAGATTGTAGCCCGACACGTGTGGGGCCTATGACAGGATTCAAGCATGCCGCGGACCAGAGAAAGGNCTTACACGTACGTTTCGCCAACTGCTGTCGTATCAAACATTATTAGCGAGGTTTCGCAAGTGCCCGGTTAGACCCTACGACGACGTTTATCTATTGTGTGGGTGTACCCAGACAATAGATAAACGTTGTCGTACGGCCTAACCGGGCGCTTCCGAAACCTCGCTATTAACGAAATTTCACTACATGCCTTTACAACAATATTTTTAAGTACTTTTCAACTTTTACTTGTATAGGGATTCACTCAACATTTTGCAATTTACCAATATGTTTTTTACAAATCGCTAATTTAGGATATACATTGTACATGTATATTAGAAAGTAAAGTCATAGATAGTTATCAAACTGAATGCCATAACAGAAATTGGTAATTTAACTTTGCTTTCGATCAACAAGCAATAAAAAGAAAACTTTTCTATTCATGATGCGTAGCTGGAGATTTCTTAAAATCTAGAAAGCGGTTCACTAATGATACGTTCACGCTACATTTCCCACGAAAACTTTAATTGAACGCCTTCCTTAAAGGCCCAGTATCCTCGTATGTTTGTTTAATATTGTGGAGTTGTAAGTAACACTTTCTCCTTTCTTTTTCTAATCATATCATTTTACAGAGCAACTACGTGGAAAATACGTTTAAGGGTTTAGAATTCAAACGATAAACGTAAACGTTAACGACAACGTTATTTTTGTACCGAAAATGCAATATGAAATCTGGTTAATGTGTACAGTAGTAAGAAAAATAACGTTGTCGTAAAGTTTACTTTTATCGTTTGATTTCTAAACCTCCCTATTTCTGGAACTCTACCGACGGCAATGTCAAAATTGTAAATTTCGTTTCCAAATTATGAATTATTTTTAATTGGCAGTTGGCCTTTAAAGTGTCTTTGCATGGGGCTTGTTCCCTTTATTTGAGAATAACAAACAGAACATTTGGAGAACCGGTGCTTTTCTCCGGACAATTGCTTCTACATTGATAATCATCTCAAATACACAGAACAAGAAATATCTATCCAAATGTCATGTAGAAAATGGACTCTTTGTCGTTACAAACACGCATTGTATGTCATGTTATTGTCAGCAATGATTTGGGGTCACGTCATACGGTAAAAGAGGTGAGATGCCTCATGCTCGACATGTCCTAGGAATGCGTAACACAATGGCATAACAAATATTTTGTTACAAGTATTTGTATAGGTTCGGCTGCTTATTAATTACGGTTCGATTGGTCGATTTGTGTTGATATGAGAATAGCAATTTATGAATTTAGATAACGGCTGATCGTGTCCGTTTTGTGTATTTCATAGGCTAATCCGTTTCACTACTTTAACTCTCACATGAAGTTTATGGCTTTCTGCTTCTAAAATGAAACGCAGAGATTCAAAGAGATGCGCGCTTCTTCTAAAATGAAACGCAGAGATTCGAAGAGATGCGCGCTTCTTCTAAATGAAACGCAGTGATTCAAAGAGATGCGCTCGTCTTCTAAAATGAAACGCAGAGATTCAAAAGAGGTGCGCTCTTCTTCTAAAAGGAAACGCAGAGATTCAAAGAGATGCGCTCTTCTTCTAAAATGAAACGCAGAGATTGAAAGAGATGCGCTCTTCTTCTAAAATGAAGCGCAGTGATTCAAAGAGATGCGCTCTTCTTGTAAAATGAAACACAGAGATTCAAAGCGATGCGCACTTCTTCTAAAATGAAAGCAGATTCAAAGAGATGCGCTCTTCTTCTAAAATGAAAGCAGAGATTCAAAGAGATGCACTCTTCTTCTAAAATGAAACGCTGAGATTCAATGAGATGCGCTCTTCTTCTAAAATAAGCGCAGTGATTCAAAGAGATGCGCTCTTCTAAACTGAAACGCAGTCAAAGAGATGCGTTTTTCGTCTGAAATGAAACGCAGAGATTCAAAGAGATGCGCTCTTCATAACAACAAGAGGGCCCAAGAAATCACCAAAGTTGTCCCTTTTGTGCTCAAACACTACCTCGTTTATAAGTGAAAATTCACAGACTCTAGGTCAGCTGTAGACCTTTCCAACAAAGATGGTGGCCAACTTGTTCTCCCACATGACGTCGTGGCCATTCATTGTTCAAGCCTGGGGTCATATGAATAAGGAGTAGTAAATGCTTTTATTTTGCAACACAAATGAACTAGACAGTGTTGTACAATCTGAAGTAAAAGCATTTGCTAGTCTTTATTCATATGACACATGATATAACACAACCAAGTGCATCCTCGCAGACAATTATTTTACCTAAACATTATTCACTTGTGCCCATGGCCCGCTTGATCAGCTTAGCGTGCCAGCGGCCATTGAATGGTATTACGCTTCTGACGTCATATGGTGAGAACTGTTAGACCGCCATCTTCCTTGGAAAGGTCTAAAGTACATTTGGAACTATTGAGCATCATCTACGATAGAAAATGCCTTTTTATTGTGGTACATGTACATTGATAAAACGTCACCCGAACCTCGATTCTGGCCGGAAGGTCCAGCGCACAGTTAAATAATTCCCGCAAACAGGCTTGGAAGAAAGAGCTGGACTAGCGTACTCCAAGATACAGATACCGGTTACTAATATTCAGACGTAAGGAAAATGAAAAAATCTCAGATAAATCACTTGGTCGACCCTGTTGACGAATGCCTGTGACGGAGTTCTGTCCTGGGCTAGTCTGGGCCGACAATGGTCGGGGATTCTTCCAGATCTATGAATGGGACAGGGGCCCACTAGCAGCACTACTGACGCCGCATCTCCCCAGGAAGCCAGCCCTAGCCCCGGGCTACGTACCACCATTGGTAGACTACGCTTTAATGAACACTGCGACCGAGATGCGCTATTTAGAGGCAAAGAATGTCCTTTTCTAGTTCATTTCGTACACAAAGCCCGTGTTGACACTGTCAGTGTGCGTCTTGGTGCTTGACAAGACCTGGAAGTGATAATACTTGTTGGTCACGCTTGGTTGCATCCCTTACATAGCCCGGGACCAGTCTTCAAACCTCCTGGCATATCTTGTTTGTCTTCAACATCGAGAACCATTCCTCATCTATTCAAATCCGCTCGGATCGTCCGCCGGTGAGCCCCATTGACTTTTCGAGTGTCTCCGAGTCTATGCAAAAAACCTCCCGTCTCGAGATACAAGGCGTGCCTGTGTTGATTTAGCGAACGCGGTGTCAAGTACTTGAGCTCGCTCAGTGCCACGGCCCCCTGTGTTATAATTGGTTTATGAATCCATTCATATCGAAATGGTAAATATGTCTCGCTATGTCCCGCCCTCGGCTCCAGTGTGCTGCTTCATAATATGCGGTTATTGACCGTCCCGGCCCATTATGCTCAACTCCGATTTACCTGCCGCAAGGATTTCTATCTCTGAGCAGAAAAATACCAGAAAATATCAACATGTCCAACCAGAAGTGAATTTGGAATCTATTTCTTGGTAATTCTCGTTGAAGACACTGGTTCCTGGCGATTATGGCCTCGTCGCCTTATCATCTCATCCGAGACCTTTCCGAGTGTTGCCGTAGCGTCTTCAATGTCAGCATATCCGAATACTCCAGTTCCCTTGAATCTGTTTCGGCCTGTATCCTGCAAATAATATGATCAACACCCCCATAAAATATACTACATGTACATTAGTCACACTGGCTGTAACTTTGGATATACCATGATGACGGACTACAATGGACTCCTCGACAGACTACTTCGTGGAGATGTTCAACAGCTGTTGGTTTCTTAGCTCAGTCCACAGTTCCGAAATACAGATAGCGTTTCGACGGTCAGTGCGGCCCATAACCTGTACACCAAATAAAATGACCTGCGTAGCTGGCTATTCTGCATGATCCAAGACCCATGGCTTTCCCAAAACCGTGATTTTCGCCCGAATACATAAGTCCCTCTTGGGAGATTTTCCTTTATTCAAGACGGTGTCGAGGCATCAAGTTATAGGCGTCTATGACGTCGACAGCGCTGTAGCATTTTCAGTGGCGATATACTCAATGGGTGACATGAATAAAAGCTAGCAAATGCTTTTACTTCAGATTTGTACAGCATAGCGTAGTGCATTTGTACTGTAAAATCCAAGTAAAAGCATTTGCTAGACTTTATTCATATGGCCCAATAACTCCGCTCGCACTATTGCTGAGCATGAGAATCAGGCGCCCAGGCATCTGATGAAAAATTCATCTCCGATTGCAAATTGAGCTGCACCCATTTCAGCGCCAATATCATTCGCGGTATTCGACAGTTACCAAAATTTCAGGCAGAGTTTCTCCCAGACAACAGGAGATAGTGAGTTTGACATCGGCGAATTTACTGACATGTATCCGTATCAGTCTATGTAGATGCACATGTACATGGGGCTTCAGAATGTACACTGTTGCAGTAGGGACAAAAGATGGTACCTGAGAGTCCCCACCAACGTCAGTCGGTAACAACACATTTCAGTGATAATGCCGAGACGTGCAATCATAGACGTATTGAGTACATTTGTATTCGTATTGGATTATTTCATGCCTCAACANACTCCTCCTGCCCCACGTAACATGTATGAGTCTAGATATGGCACCTGATTGCACTGCAGGCATCTGCTAGAGTACTAAAAACATGTGTGGCCCTTGTCTTTCGTGTAATATGAAGTATACTTAGCAGTTTAGAAGTCCAGGTGGTCCACTTTTAGGGGTACATTTTTTTATTCCTTTGTTCATCAAGCTCTTGCTTGGCTACTGGTTACAGCAGAGGGATGATTGTTATTAGCAAATCAGAGGAGACCTTACTTAAGACAAAGGCAGTGATAATTAGTTCCTCTGTCCAAAAACAGAGGGTAGAGGTGACAATTGGTGTGAAGGGGGTGGAATTACCCCGGGTGTGGAATGGCCCCCCAGCCCCCTACCTGCCGCAAGGATTTCTATCTCTGAGCAGAAAAATACCAGAAAATATCTACATGTCCAACCAGAAGTGAATTTGGAATCTATTTCTTGGTAATTCTCGTTGAAGACACTGGTTCCTGGCGATTATGGCCTCGTCGTCTTATCATCTCATCCGAGACCTTTCCGAGTGTTGCCGTAGCGTCTTCAGCGTCAGTATATCCGAATACTCCAGTTCCCTTGAATCTGTTTCGGCCCGTATCCCGCAAATAATATGATCAACACCCCCATAAAATATCAACGTGAGCTAGCTACATGTACATTAGTCACACTGGCTGTAACTTTGGATATACCATGATGACGGACTACAATGGACTCCTCGACAGAATACTTCGTGGAGATGTTCAACAGCTTTTGGTTTCTTAGCTCAGTCCACAGTTTCGAAAAACAGATCACGTTTCGACGGTCAGTGCGGCCCATAACCTGTACACCAAATAAAACGACCTGCGTTGCTAGCTATTCTGCATGATCCAAGACCCATGGCTTTCCCAAAATCGTGATTTTCGCCCGAATACATACAATAAATCCCTCTTGGGAGATTTTCCTTTATTCAAGACGGTGTCGAGGCATCAAGTTATAGGCGTCTATGACGTCGACAGCGCTGTAGCATTTTCAGTGGCGATCTCAATGGGTGATATGAATAAAAGCTAGCAAATGCTTTTACTTCAGATTTGTACAGCATAGCGTAGTGCATTTGTACTGTAAAATCCAAGTAAATGTAAAAGCATTTGCTGGACTTTATTCATATGACCCAATAACTCCGCTCGCACTATTGCTGAGCATGAGAATCTGGCGCCCAGGCATCTGATGAAAAATTTATCTCCGATTGAACTGCACCCATTTCAGCGCCAATATCATTCGCGGTATTCGACAGTTACCAAAATTTCAGGCAGAGTTTCTCCCAGACAACAGGAGATAGTGAGCTTGACATCGGGAATTTATTGACATGTATCTGTGTGTATCTATCTACATGCACATGTACATGGGGCTTCAGATTGTACACATTTCTGATCAGTGATAATGCCGAGACGTGCAAAGCACAGACGTATTGAGTACCGTATTCATATTGGATTATTTCAGGCCTCAACACAAGGCGACATATCTCTAAGATATAAATATTGGGACAAACTATAGCTTATAACAGTCGATCGGCTCGTTCCGCCCCCGACACTAATGATATCGTAGGCATAAAAGAACCAATTGAGGGAAAAAGAAACACTTTATAAATTTACCGCACAACACACAATATCACTATCGAATTTCAATTGGCAATTATATTTAATGATTTGATTCTAATACAATTGAACTACGCCGTTTGTGAGAACGTGTGACGGTGATGAATTCACACAAACCAAGCTAGATGAAAGAAGACTACAGGGTGTGTCGAAAAATGAACACAACAGATAGTAATTCATAGTATTTTTATATCCATTTTCAATTCCAGGTAGATGTACACAAAATAAAGCACCAAAAACGACACAAAATGTTAACAATATAATCCAAGTCGTCTTCGATATTTGCAACTTTTCCACCCCACACTGGGGTCTTCTTCAGAGCAGCACTTTCAAGTCCGAGATTAGGAGATTTTGACTTGAAAGTGCCTGAAGAAGACTCCGTTGTGGGGTAGGAAATTTGCAAATATCGGAGACGACTTGGATTACATTTTCAATTCCACGTTATTCTTGTTGGTCCTCTTTCTGTCTTCACTAAGCACCTTCAACGAATTTTAACCTCAAAATCAAGTACATGTACATGTACATATAGTAGAGTTGGTCTTGCTGTACCAATCTTGCCTGGTGTCGAAAACTAGCTGACAAACTGGACGAACCCCAATACTGTATTTGTAACGCCGATACTTCATAACCTAGCGTCGAGAACTTTACATCGTCCAACGAATCCGTGATCATTCCCGTCCTCTCTAGTCAACCCCCAGTCATGCCAGTGCTGCAACTGCCGCGTTCAACTACGATGCATCGAAGCCCCATCCACACTGTGCGACACGAGCTGGTCAGATAGGTCGTGGACCTCTTAGTGCACAGGCCCATGCTTAGATCTTAGTGGTTGCAGTTTGAGAATTGAAAGTTAAAGTTTGGGTGTATAGTCTGATATCAACAACGCTAGATGTGTCATCCGACTTTACACACCCCGGTCTATCCTAAAACCTTCAGTAGAACTCTGATGTGCTGCTCATTCAGCGCTACAATCCGAGCATTTCCGACCGGTACCCATTTATACACCTGGGTGGAGAGAGGCCAGTGAGGCAAAGAGACTTGCCCATAGTCTCACGCCACAGTGGGATTCGAACCCGGGACCCTCTGACCGCTCTAGTCGGAGACCCGAACCACTACACTACCGTGGCTCCAATTCCACTTTGTTGAAAAATACGACTTGAGTGGAAAGTCAACGGAAGGAAATTGCTGCAAAGATAAGTTGAGTTGACGCGAAAAACTAGAACGAACTGCCACCATCCGGAGGTCAATCGATGCATCACGGACTCATCCCCTTCATTTGAAGGGAGGAGATACGCTCTGATGAACAGGGTCTCGGCTGAAGACAATAAAAAGAGGGATGAACAGGCAGATCAAAAGACCCAGTCCCATCCCTAAACTCTTGGGTCATTAAGGAAGAGGGCGGTGAGGCCCTTTCTTTTCCTGGCCATGACTGGATTCTGGACGGACCAACCGGAGCCGGAGTGGCCTAATTGAGTCAATTTAAACCCCGAGTGATTTTTTTCTCATGGAGGGCCGACCCGCGGAGATTGTATTTTAAGGACCCCATTGAAGGACTCTTCATTAAATGTACAAACTCAAGGTTGTATTTTTGATGCCCAATGGTGAGCGAAATTTAATTAGCTCAATCGAGTTTTGGTGAAGTTAACCTATTATACTTCGGCCCTTAATGAGTGTTTACGTTTAACTTTTTACAAGAGACCCTTATTATCAAGACTGGAAGGGCGTGGCCCTTTTGTGCGGTTCACGTCTCCAGGATAAGCCCTTGGTGCCGAACCAGCGTTGGTTATGATACCTGTAGTTAAATTTGTTCCAATAAAAGGACAGTTTGTAGACGGACCGTTACGCCAGTGAGGTTATTTCTGTTCAACTCGTACTAAGAATAAAGTGTTACAACTTTGTTCGACTTTCTGGGAGACAAGCTGACCTTACCGCATAGAAAACCCTCAGACCATCGGCCTAATCCGCCGGTTAAACGTGAGGCGGTCTAGGAAAACCCATAGGATGTCGCTGAATGATCAACAAGGGCTGTCAGATTGCCTGTGCATTTATCTGCGACTGTTTACCAGTGACGAATCCCCATCTTTTCCGAAGGGGGATTTTGGTCTAGTGGTTAAGGCGTGCTGCCCCTTAGTGCTGGCGATTGATGCCTCATGCGAGGGCCGTGGGTTCGATTCTGGTAGGAAGCAATGTCTTTCACCTTAGAAACCCGATTTCTATTTCACATTGTTTACCAGTGACGAAGTACATTTCAGCTATTGAAATGTGCGGTTTCACCAACGCCATCAACACTTTCTTCAAATGCGACATCCGATGAGTTATCCTAGACCCTTTTTGGCCTCGGACCTCGAAGTTAAGCAGCACTGAGGGCGGTTACTCCTTGAATGGGTGACTGGCCGGTACATTACAGTGCCGGCCTAATATAAAAATGGTTTGGATTTATAGTCTGATATCAACTACGACTTTACACTTTAACCCCAGTCTATCCTGAAACCTTAATTCAGTAGAACTCAGATGAGCTGCCCATTCAGCGCTAAAATCGAGCGTTTCCGACCGGTACCCATTTATACACCTGGATGGAGAGAGGCCAGTAAGGCAAAGAGACTTGCCCACAGTCTCACGCCCGGTGGGAATCGAACCCGGGACCCTCTGACCGCTATAGTCGGAGACCCGAACCACTACACCACCGGGCTCCTCGGTGGTGTATCGGCCTATATGTAGGCTCTCTCTCATAGAAATTTACATGCGCTGTACGCGTATGTTGTTCAGCCTTCCTATAACCAGGGTGTAGCTGGTGAGACGCAAGTTGCAGTTGTCCGCAACACAAAGCTCCAATCTCAAACTCGACCACAAGAATTTCCAAAACGCTGCACGCTGCACGAAGAGCATCACCAGGAAGTGAGTACAAGTAGAATGTAATCACAATGAAATTCACACGTTGGTATCTCACACTCTGTAACAAAGATGCTGGAATCCTGACCGCCAAATTCTTTCACATTCTTGCATCCTGTGGTTATCCTTTCAAAAATTTTCTTGCCATATTTACCAAAGAACAGGGTCACTTCTTCGTCACTAATTAGTCCTCGATGTCTTTTTTCTCGCCACCTGCAACACGTGGCTATTCATTCTTCAAGTGGTTAATTACATGTACCGTGCTGGGCTCCCTCGGTGGAAAATCTCAACCGGTGTTAGCAGTGAAACTCTCCCCGGATTATGGTGGTGATCTGTGAAAGTTGCCATCATGTGGGACTTTATTTACAAAGACTCCCTAGGAATTGCACGGTCCGTAAGTCAACTGGTTCCTAATTCTTTCAGCGTGCTGTAGCCACAGGGATGGACGGTCCGGCCAGTCAGCTTACAAGTCCCACGGATTCTTTGCTGGAAAAGTCTTAGAGATCGTGAGGTGTTTTTCCTCGTGAGTGTCGTTTCGCACAAGTTTGCTCTCTTTGGGCAACGTAGCGGTAATAAACTATAGGCCGTCATTGGTCATTGGTCTTAGCGTACGCCCTACAATAGTGGGGTTTCGCAAACCTGGCAAAATACGAAGTACGAAATACGAAATTGGACTTCATTTCCATGGCGTATATGTATTTCAGGAGATGGTTGGTAACACAAATATCGCCTGCTGCAAGAGCGTCTTTTAACGTATGACGTTAGACCGACAGAGTTACGGTGTATACTAAACTTTGAAATCTATCTTTCGTTTCCATGCACTTCGTATCTACGAAGTGGAAATATAAAAATTCAAGATGCACCATACTCTCTCGGTCTTACATGATATGTTAAAAGACGCACTGACAGTAGGGATATTTGTGGTACCAACCATCACCAGAAATACATTAGGTCCTGGAAAAAAATTCGAACATGCCGATAGGTTATCGGGGGGCTCTTACCGTTCGCTTCCCTACGTCAGGTTAGCAGTGACGAAAAGGAACGAATGCAGCCCTTGGTCACCGTGAGAACTTTCAGGCAGAGAGCGGGGCGCGGTGATGTATTCAACGCTGCTTCAGAAATTGTCCCAAGAACTGGGTAGGCGCAATGCTGACTCTGTACACGTCGTATACTGTACATTTTACACTACACTAACGTCGGAGGACGTAAGCACTTTCTGAATTCAATACAGTGTAGCTTTTCAGTGAACAGCAAATTGGTGTAAAATTCGTGAATCTTTCAGCTTTGGCCAAGTTTTCCGAGGGGAGCCATGCAGTTGCCGGAAGCGAATTCGAATTCAAGTGGAACATTCTTACTGGCGTGATGCGTACCGTATTGGAATGTCGTTCGGACCACGGGATGCTGGTCTTTCCTCCCTAATTAAACGACCTTACGTCGTCTCGGAGAGAATTAAGCCTTGTGTTGGAATGTTACAGCGACCCTTGGGGTACCCCGTCCTCCCTAATTAAGCTCGGTACCACGGTGAGCCGGTCTCGTCGTAGCAGACATCTTGGTTAGTACTAACTGCGCGGGCAGATGGCGAAACAATGTCCACAAAATCTATTGGTAAACTAACAAGTTTTACACGAGGCTAGTTATATAAACCAACACCAACACCTATAATTAGTTCCCAACTGCACAGAAGAAGTGTGGGGCCGGAGGGGGCTGAAATGACCGCGAACCTCCGGAAGAGAATAAGAGGGGCTCAAATCCTGCTCACCTGTCCTTTGCTTATACTTTACAGTTTTGGGCAGCAGTGATGTCGTAAATTCTACGTAAAAATGCCATATCGGGGCTGCGGATTACCCTTTGGATATTTTATAGCACTCTTGGAGAGGAGAAATCTGCGGATATTGAAATAAACTACGACTATAGGCCATTCATTGATTTATACCGCTCGTCCATACATGGTCCGAGAGAGTCGTAAAGGTGTTTGTGGGAGACGCTTTAACCGGCTGTGCACTCTCATCGCTCGAACGGAATTATCTCCTTCCTATTGTTAGGACGACCTCCGTATATGGTTGCCTTTGGGCTGGACGGTTCTCTGGTAGAAGTCACTTTCAATTGTCGTCCTAAAGCGGCCCATACACGATCAATATTATTGCACAATATGAGGATCACAATGGGCAATATTATTGCCAATCTTGCTTCTACCCATCATGCGAAAAGCACACGACCACCCATTTGGGCCCCATATTGTGCAATAATATTGCACCGTGTATGGGCGGCTTAGCACCTGTCGAAGGTAGACGTTTGTTACGGTGCAACTCTGGAAGTATTGCAACTGTGGAAGTGCTGTTGCAACTCTGGAATTGCAACTATGGAAGTGACTAGTTATACAAGTCTCTAAAAGATGTCACATGTGTAGGGCCATGTCGACTACGGAATTCACATGTACTGTACAGCTATCAAGTATTAGGTACCAGTATGCATGCAGACACAATGTAGTAAGGTTCTGCAAGCTGATGTGTTACAGATAGTTTCAGTTACAAATTGCAGAGGGAATTTTACACTTTACACTTTTCACTTTTTTTGTAAAATTGATTGAAAAGAAGATGACATATGAACGCCTGATGGTTCCCGCTTGTTTAAGAGGATCCTGCAGACATTACAGGCAGAGATATTTCAAATCATCAAGTTGGACCATGGCATTCACAGCTCTGATCATCAAGTCACTGCATAATCGAAATCGGTAGCCTATCTTCAGTAACAATAAGTATGGATGATATCATTCATAGGCGGATTGGGGGGAGGGTCGATACCCCCTTAGCGCCGCGGTGACCATTTCTGGTTAGAAGAAAAGTTCGGATCATACAAAGGTGCATTGATAGCATCCAGTCGAAGGCCTATGTAATCCCGGCCCCACGCTCTCAAGGTGCCACGACGTAACCTGAGTCATTAGGCGTCTCATAGGGGGTCGGGAGTTCGAACGACCGCATTTGGCGAACGGTACCCTCACATTCAAACAACGCGTTGAGGAGGGGACAGGGCCGATTGCTAAATGACCAGCATATCCTGCCCCCTTAAACCACCCTCAGAGCCTTATTGTCCCTCCCCCCTTATGAAACGAGTCAGTGCAACCATAGGTCAAAGATTTCTGGCTGGTACATCAAAACGCTGATTTCGGACGTGGTAAAATAGGAACCAAACGTCACAGGAAAATGCCCCAGAACGCGTCTCCGAGCATATCGACTTTCAAATTTTCCGGGGGAGGCTCCACAGACCCGCTTTGACTCGTTGCCATGAGTAGCACCACCTTAAGTGGCTTCGGATACAGACTGACGTCTCTAGCTACCAAGAGGTTGATATTCAACGTTAATCATGAAATGAAGGATAGCCTCAAACTAGGCCTACAGCTCCTAAGTCCTTGAGAATTTACTATGGATCCCTTTTGAAAAGTTGTAGGGATTGGTCTCGTCTCCCCAGTCCCAAATTATAGGAGGTATAGCCGTAATTTTCAGCCCTTTCAAGCAATGATCCTACTGCATGTTCTTTGCCGGAAGAACTGTACATGTCATGATCATCAGCGCCGCCTCGTGTTTCAATGAAGACCGACTTCCACAGTTGCAACTCCAGAGTTGCAGTCCAAAATTCTAGAGATGCAATACTTCCAGAGATGACCCGGTACAGACGTTCCCGCTTTCGGAAAAAGGGCGCACCGTCTCAGTTGCAGCAGCACAGTTGTGGAATGGACTGCCTGCTCCCATGTCTTCGTCTCCCAACCTAACCTCATTAAGGCATCTCTGAAAGCTTTCTCTTTGAAGACTCTGTTATCATCATCACTTTGGCACAGAACTCACCACCTTTCCACAAAGATAACCGACTACTAGAAGTAGTAGTACAGAAACTGGACGATGCCATCAGGGATGCTCATCTTCAGCTTTCCAAAATATTGCCATACATGTACTCACGCAGATTCCTGAGTCGTCCATATTCATAAACATGCTTAAGTCAAAGTGTGATACTTGTCTTCTGTGTTGAACAAAGGATAAATATTACATTTTAGACTTAAGTTACTTTTTAAGATGGGCCTGGGTTCATGTTCATAAACATACAAATGTACTTAAGTCAAAGTGTGATACTTATCTTTGTATTGAACACAGGATAAGTATCACATTTAGACTTAAGTTGCTTTTTGAGATGGGCCCTGGGTCCATATTCATACACATACATTGTACTTAAGTCAAAGTTGATACTTATATTTTGTGTTGAAAAAGGATAAGTGTCACACTAAGTTGTTTTATGAATATGGACCCTGTTGTTTAAAATGTGATTATATTTGCAGCAAAAAGATCTTTTTACGTACATTTTGTTACTTATGGAAGCAGAAAATAGCTTAAGACTTCACCTTTTCAAATACTTCTGACTAAAGTACGGTTGAACTTTCTAAATTAGGGGTTATATTTTAAGAGAATCAGCTGATGATTCTGCCTTCTGGAGAATGATGCTCTTTTGACTGATTCAGAGATGAGGGGGGGGGGGATTCTTAGATGCTCCGAGACGAGGAGTTCAGATCGGTGTTTTTATCTGGTACGACTTCTACCGTTCGCGACTCAAAGCCCAGCAGGCAAAACTTGGGAGTCAACAATCATAGCGTTACCATAGCAACCGGTATTATTTCCGCCGTAATTGCGTTTGACAAGCGCGCATCACCGGGAGTGGCGAGGTTTTGGCGGCGAAAGTGGAAAGTGGCATCCAGGCAAAGTAGTGATGGATAAAGCGAAAGATAATAGGGGTAATTTTCTCCAGATTCACCATCTCAAGTCGGGGAGAGGAGAGTGGAAGAGATACGCGTCTACGTTACCTTCTTTGTGTCAGGGGCTCGTAGGACCGCGCGGAAATTTTGTATTAAGGTTTAATAACTTCCCCTTTTTCGATAATAGTCCTGCTTACAGCGGTACAAAGAAGTTCGGAGCCGAGAAGACGGGTTTGAGGACAGGATCGCTCACTCTGCCGAGAATGAAGGGGTTTTCTTATCGAAAATGCGTCTTTTCTTCCTAAAGTTCCGACAAATGCCCCTAATTGCCACGTCGCATCCTGTCGGAGTGAAATTATCATGGTACTAGTCTCTTAATCACTGCTATTCACACTGTGTATCCCGTCTCCACCGGTCGTAACCTGCATCACCGACAGTTTATGATATCAGAGTTGGATTAAGAACATATACCTCAGTACTAAATCATTATACACATTATGTGTTGTGGACTATCATCGCTGGCTAGTTACCTGTATTTAGTTACAATTCCATCATGGCCGCCATGTTTGGTCAGCGAACTAATGATGCTGATTTTGAGCAAAACATCATTTAACTAATCAACAGGGTTGATTTGAGCTATAGAATGGGTGATATTATCTTTATTTCTAATTATTTCGCATTTGACTGGGTTAGTTTACGTTCGGAGACAGCGGCCATTAATCAACGCCGCACGTGCCGACGGTGATCACGTGTCCTCATTACTATAGCCGTCCATTCTTGCCGTTGTTTCGGACCCTACCCGATGTTTTGTTACACTTCGGCTGCAAATAAGACAGAAAAGATGAAATGAATGCCCCATGGTTTGTTAATTTACTCTTTAATTTGGCTCACAAGGAGTGACCACAACAAAGTCAACCCCGCAGCTCCGAGTGAGATTCTAGCGAATTATCTCGCGACCGTACGCGGAACCTTTGACCCGGAACCGGAAGTGATGACATTTAGACTGAACAGTGTAACAATTAGATGTAAATTCTGCAGCAAATTGGACCTGATTTGCTCTAATTAATTCCGGTTTCCGTTTTGTCGTCTCATCAAACGAGTTTCTCGATGCTGCTACATTAAGCCTTCCCCCTCTTAAACCTTACCTGACTAAATCTTAAGAGGTGAGACTTTAATTGCACGTGTAATTAGAACTATCCGTGCGTTAATCTGATTTGACTGAAACTACCTTTTTCTATCTTAAAAAGAATCAGATATTTTGTTCAAATTCAAGATGAAACATGGTGATCTGATTTAATATTTAACTTCAAAGAAAATTAAGCGATGCTTTATAAAGAGGTTTGACAGAAATGCCGTATGCCGTGATACTCTATCCGATGCCAGTCTAGTTTTTACACCTTTACACCTTTTGTTGGGAGCCAATTTTTCGAGCGCAAAAAATTGGAATTCAATTGGACCACAATTATCCCACACCCTCCAAAAAAAGCTGAAATTAAGTGAAAAGAAATCCCGACCAAAAAATGGCGCTGAAACTCCGTGTGGGATGGGAGACTTCACTACCGTTAGAGGCCGCCTTTTAGCGGTCCTAGAACGTCACAAAATTTGACCCATGGCCGCCACAACATTATGGTCACGTGCCTGGAATTGACCAATCAGCGCAAGGTTAGATCTTTAAAAACCCGGTTTTCTCCATTTATCATAGTTAATATATGGGAAAAGGCACTTAAATATTCTGTTTGACACAGAAATAATTGAGAGAAGAATAATTTTCAAGTTTTGAGAAAGTTTGACAGTGACCATATCATAAGCCTGTCTTCCAGTGGTGTTAAATGTATCACTACGCCGATTTGGAGTGGCTGCATTGAAATATCCTGCGAAATAACCCCTCATATTTTCAGTACCCCCAAACCCTGAAATTAGCATGGTCAACCCACAACGAAAACGTTATGGCTTAAAGCATTAGGTTAGGGTTGTGTTGTGTCCGAACCGTTTCTTCAACGAAGGTCTGGGACCAATCTGTGAGCACAGGCATCTCGCGATTTTTGATGGTAAAATGCATTGGCGATGCATTACAGGCATGCGTGACCTTATGGATAACGTTGTGGCGTGCAAATGACGTCAAATGTAATGACGTTCTACGACCGCTAACTAGTAGTGACCTCTAACGGCTGGAAAGCATCCCATTCTCCTTCCTTTTTACAAAGGAATGGATTTAAGGCATCTTTGTTTCATTGCCGATACAAAAGGAGAGATGCAGTGCGATCTTTTAATGGTTCCTGCAACACTGCGATTCCACACTTGAAAATCAATTACTTCGCTTTATCACCACAAGAGCGGCTATTCATCGTTCGAGCTGCCATCGCGTCAGACGGAAATGATTGGCTAATCCTGAAAACGTGTGGAAATGTGACATATCCCATCGTAAATGAACCAGATTAAGTCAGATTTCCGCAAATAGACAGCCTTCCATTCAGCAACCTGTTCCCGCCGCTCTCGCGGCCAGATTATACCGCGAGAACTCGACCCGTATCGCGATGACGTGATTTATGAAATCGCCTCAACTTTTGGAGAGCGATTATGGCCACTTCCGGCCACGCGCCAAGATGGCGGATTTGGCGGAGTTTCCGATCCGATCGTGGGATTACTGCGCCTGGATTCTGTGCTAACGACAATGGAACATAAGTTCCAAATCGCCAAATCCCGCCGTAACGTTGTCATCTAATCTTTGCCAAAAAACATCGTTGCCAACTTCATGAACATTTCGCGGGCTGAGCAATTCATATTCCATCCAAACGGATGATATATTCAACTCATTCCCGGTTCTTCACGTCCGTCGCATGGGACAGTAAGCCGTGGTGCCTTCTGCCTTGTTTCTTTGCAAGGGCAAGTAAAAGATCCCATCCAAATGAGGAACATCTTGAGATGGCCTTTTGCGTACCAGGGCCAATAATGCGGCTTCGGCTCTGACGGAAAAATTAAATTGCAAATATATGCTAATTTTGAGTAGCCTACATGTACCTACATGTATGCAGTTGTCGATTGATCTCGGGTTCGAATACATGTATATGTAGCTGGCATCACTACATGACATATGTGACTGACCGATCTGGGAAAACCAGGCACGAGTCTCCCAGGAGGAAATGGTTAATGGTTACACCAATGGTTACACCACAAAGCCTGGAGTCAATTCTGCTGTTACAGTGAGAGCGCGGGCGGATGATTTTCTCGGGTGGTGGGTTCTGAAGATAGAGGCCCCTGGCCTCGCCCGCGCCGTTGGCGCCGATTTGGGGAGGGGCTGGGGAACTTCTCCAGGAAAATTTTGAAAATTCGAATCTCTGAGACGCGATTTCCCGGCATCTGAGGTTGCGAAAGTCTTATACGACCTTTTTCTTAAACAGTGTGATCTTCCTGTTCTTACTGGCAGCATCAGCCAGGCCGATGCCTCCCCTCTCAGACATGTTAGACATTTCGAAACAGTGCAAGCTTACAGAATGCAGTACCAGTACATGTAGTAGGCCAACAGTTGTCCGAAGCATAATCACCTCCGTTTTTGCATTCGCTGAGGGCCTTCCACAACAGAAATTTCATACGACCATCAGCACCTTCGTCACGGTCACGGTCGACTCAACTGCTTTCTCTTCCCATCCATGGCTTCCCACAAAACAATAGGTCTCGAAAGCATGAAGGTTCCACCATCGCAATTTCCACCCATCTGAGCGTACATTTGTACATTTTGCTACAATATATTATGTACATTTCAACAGCAACCGTGACAGATTATGATCGGCGGTATTGACATCGTCGAACAATACTGCATAATTACGCATGTACTTTACATAATCTGGTCGCTTGGAGTCGGCAAGAGCGAGCGAGTCAGTAGCCAAGTCGAAGGAAACCTCGTTTGATTGAGAAACACGCTGGGAAAATTATCTCTCATTATTTCAAATTATCTTTGCCTGTGGGAGGCGGATTTTGAGTCCCTTGGATGCTACGGATGGCGAGGGATCACTCGAGTCAGGAAGTTGTAGCGAGAATAGCTACATGTATATTAACCCGCTTAATCTTTTCAATGTCTATGTGGCAATTTCTTCAGTAAAAACTGAAAAATGTCCATAATTCTGAAACGTAACTGGAACCCTGTCACATAGGTATTCACTGAAAAGACTCCATGAGAGCTTTCCAGTGAATACATTATGATAGGGATTAGTAGGCCCTATACATGTACATGTATTTCTCCGACCTTTTTACATATTTTCAAATTTGACGGGCCTGAAGGGGACTTTGGCAATGAAAATTATTGGCTTTAACATCTGTTACTATCATACGTATTTGCAACTACCGTTGAACTTCTCTTATGCCCCCATCACACTGAGCTAGTTCTCAGTACGTTCTTGAAAATGTTGCCTAACGGGCTCAAACTGTGCGCGAACGGAGTGGACATAGTGGCAACTTTTTACCGTCTTTTTACGAACTTCATGGCCGGCTCGGACGGGAAGGGTGCTCGAGAACATCGAGGCATTATTTTGGCCAACGTTACACGTTCTAGCCCGTTTTACGATTTTTTTAGGGCGGGAGAGGACGTTTTGAGAACTACTTCAGTGTGAGAGTACCTTTATTGAGGGCGCCAAAGTTCAGTCCCAAACTAACCGTTTCTATTTATTTTGACCTTGTAAATAGGACACCTCTCAATTAAGGA
>NMRB01000295.1:28758-48073 GCA_002633025.1 Notospermus geniculatus
CATCTGAGGTTGCGAAAGTCTTATACGACCTTTTTCTTAAACAGTGTGATCTTCCTGTTCTTACTGGCAGCATCAGCCAGGCCGATGCCTCCCCTCTCAGACATGTTAGACATTTCGAAACAGTGCAAGCTTACAGAATGCAGTACCAGTACATGTAGTAGGCCAACAGTTGTCCGAAGCATAATCACCTCCGTTTTTGCATTCGCTGAGGGCCTTCCACAACAGAAATTTCATACGACCATCAGCACCTTCGTCACGGTCACGGTCGACTCAACTGCTTTCTCTTCCCATCCATGGCTTCCCACAAAACAATAGGTCTCGAAAGCATGAAGGTTCCACCATCGCAATTTCCACCCATCTGAGCGTACATTTGTACATTTTGCTACAATATATTATGTACATTTCAACAGCAACCGTGACAGATTATGATCGGCGGTATTGACATCGTCGAACAATACTGCATAATTACGCATGTACTTTACATAATCTGGTCGCTTGGAGTCGGCAAGAGCGAGCGAGTCAGTAGCCAAGTCGAAGGAAACCTCGTTTGATTGAGAAACACGCTGGGAAAATTATCTCTCATTATTTCAAATTATCTTTGCCTGTGGGAGGCGGATTTTGAGTCCCTTGGATGCTACGGATGGCGAGGGATCACTCGAGTCAGGAAGTTGTAGCGAGAATAGCTACATGTATATTAACCCGCTTAATCTTTTCAATGTCTATGTGGCAATTTCTTCAGTAAAAACTGAAAAATGTCCATAATTCTGAAACGTAACTGGAACCCTGTCACATAGGTATTCACTGAAAAGACTCCATGAGAGCTTTCCAGTGAATACATTATGATAGGGATTAGTAGGCCCTATACATGTACATGTATTTCTCCGACCTTTTTACATATTTTCAAATTTGACGGGCCTGAAGGGGACTTTGGCAATGAAAATTATTGGCTTTAACATCTGTTACTATCATACGTATTTGCAACTACCGTTGAACTTCTCTTATGCCCCCATCACACTGAGCTAGTTCTCAGTACGTTCTTGAAAATGTTGCCTAACGGGCTCAAACTGTGCGCGAACGGAGTGGACATAGTGGCAACTTTTTACCGTCTTTTTACGAACTTCATGGCCGGCTCGGACGGGAAGGGTGCTCGAGAACATCGAGGCATTATTTTGGCCAACGTTACACGTTCTAGCCCGTTTTACGATTTTTTTAGGGCGGGAGAGGACGTTTTGAGAACTACTTCAGTGTGAGAGTACCTTTATTGAGGGCGCCAAAGTTCAGTCCCAAACTAACCGTTTCTATTTATTTTGACCTTGTAAATAGGACACCTCTCAATTAAGGACACCAACTACCAATCCCGAAGGTGTCCTTAATGGAGGGGTTCCACTGTATCCCAAAAAGTTACTTTCTGTACGGCCTTTTCGTTACAAAAACTACGCACCTTCTGCAGAAATTTGACCCTCTTATCACCTGCCCACGTTGTGCCTTAGAGTAAAGGTAACCCGCCAAAAAGTAAATAGGCCAAAACTGCTGTTGTTCATAACTGCCTGCCATCGTTACCCTTGGCTTCTGTTACCAATAACATTGCTACAGATGCAGCCCTTTATTTTGGCCCCTTTCTTCTTTAGCAGGGCAATATTATATAAGGGGTCACAATTATAATTTCAAGAAGGGTTTTCAACTTATGTCACTTCGCATTATCAAGTTAACCAACTGACTTAGAAGGATTACAGTTCTGGAAATTATAAATTGAGCATGCAGGGTATCTATGGCAAAAAGGGTCCATCTGTCAAATCTACCTCCGTATTTTCTCACAACCCTTTTACTCTGAACTTCTTCTGACCCTTCTTTTTGTAGACCCCTTACTCCTTTTCCGAACTTAATACTGTTCCTTCGTGGAGCCGGCAGGGCCGCCAGTCGGAGAAGGGTCTCACTGCAGTAATCCTTCCTTGGTTTCAAATCCGATCTCTGGCCAGGTATTCTTACAAGAAAATAGCCTTCACATCGCGTTTCATGGCCTGTCCCCCCGGAACAATTAAACTTGAAACCCTATCTCTAAGATCTTGGTCGGAGATGTGCGTGCTTCCAGTGACTACCAACGGTTAAACCATCTTCGCTGTTTCCAGGGACGATGGTCTTCGACTTCGTCGCAGTTACCCCCTACAAACAAAACTTCATATGCCCGTAACCATGATTAGGTCCCTCCTCTACCCCGAAGAAGATGGGAAAGGCGAAAACTGTGTGGCTCTGGGTCCATATTCATAAAACTACTTAAGTCTAAGTGTGACACTTATCCTTTGTTCAACACAAAATATAAATATCACACTTTGACTTAAGTATGTTTATGAATGNNNNCATGGGTAAAAGAGAAAAAGTAAAACTAAAGGGAGAATGGGGGTCGATTGCCTGTTTCTTTGCTGCCCTTTTGTTGTCTATTTGATTACGAAAACGTCCTTTTTTCCTCTCTTAAAGAGAATGTATCATAACTTCATTGTTTACATTCACATTTGTAAACATGGATGCTTAAGTTATGTTATTTTGGACTTTTTGGACATGCCAACACACCAAATTGAATATCTTCGGTATCAAAAGAATTTCTAGAGGGGCAAGACACCAACAAATTACTCATAAGACAAAGAAAGACTGGACACAAACAAAAAAATTAAAAAAAATGATTTTCGTGGCCCGCGAAAATACCCGTGATACATTATCTTCAAGAGTCACTCATTAGCAAACGAGAAAAAAATGCATTTTTCTATACATATTCGTATTCCATAATATTACAGCCTTTTTCTATGTTCGCCATAGAAAGGAATTTTACATGTATGTGTAGTTTTAAAGAAATCAGGTTGCCAGGTGTTTGAGCGAAGTAAAGTCCAGTGAGATTTCAAACATCTTCCGATGAAAAAAGACAGAATATTTCAAGGTGTCCATTTCTACAGAAACGTGCAGTTTCGTATTACATTGGTTGAAATTTCTCTTCCTTTTCTTCTTTTCTCTTCTCAGCGACAACTTTCTCTACCCAGCATCCCACTGCGCCTAAAACTTCACCTTCACACGACCAGTCCGTGGGAGTAGGACCCCTGTCCTGGGGTCGCCGCTTGGTCCAAAATGACAGTCGTCATTGTTCAAATCACAAGACTTGTGTTAGTAATGATTGAAATAATTTTCTTGTCAGACGAAAATCATTCGAAAACAATCAACGATGCTTGATTTTCGGCGAGAAAATGCACAGTCAGGGCTTTCACTGATTGACTTTGTTTTGTCTCTATTTGGTTTTTGACAGTTCCAAATGAACGATTTGTATTCATCTCAAAGAATTTGATTTTGATGATGATCTTTCGTGAATTTGATTCGAAGATAATTTCTGCTCTCTTGTCTCGAGTGGATTCATAATTTTCGGTTGCTAGGTTCTCATGGCATAGCTTCAAATTTTTCGCACCAAAGAAGGAATTGAGTTGTCTTTATTTTGGTTCCGGCAGTGTTCCGATTCACTGTGAAACTCTGCCTTTTTGCAAATTCCAAAGCGTTGTACTTGCCACAGTATGAAGAATTATTCAAGCAGACGTATTGATCGTTTGCGAGTCATGGCATTTTTGTGAGTAACACCATCTTTTCGATCAACTTTACTTCATTTGAGACAAGATTTCGACCACAACAGGTCTTCAACCACCAGCCGTTTTATCAACTACAGTTTATCAGAGACCAGCTTTCAACACTATAAAGTCTTCATCCACCATCGTTTTGAACAACTCCAGTTCATTTGAGACTTCCTTTCAACCCTATAAGGTCTTCATCCACCATCACAAAACTCCTGTTCATTTGAGACTATCTTTCAACCCTATAAAATCTTCATCCACCATCATTTTCAACAACTTTAGTTTATTTGCGACTAGCCTTCAACCCTACATTTTCTTCATCCACCATATTTTTAACAACTTAGTGCATTTACGACTAGTTTTCGACCCTATCGGATCTTCATCCACCATCATTTTGATCAACTTCAGTTTATTACAGACAACCTTTCGACCCCAATATTTTTTTACTTCGAGGATTACTGGCGCAACGATCACAGACGCACCATCTCTGCTTCGCGGGGTTCCATCCATCCTCCGCCAACCTCCAGTTTGCACTGGCATTACATCGTGCTCACGACCACACGCGCGAATCACCACCGCGTGGCATCACGACCCGGGCATGCAATGCGCAAAAAAGCTTCACCCTTGCCGACAGAGAGTGAACTGAGGTGACATGAACCAGACAGTGACAAGTTCGGGGAAAGCGCCACCTGTTGTAAAACTAAGGAACTAACATCACACAGTAATCGCCACCATCTCGACTAAATTGTTGGCATTCACTCCTGATGACGGATAATAACATGTGTCCTCTATCAGGCAATAAAGATTGGCAAATATTAACTTTGATTCAGATGTCACTATTGAAAGAGAAGGCACTAGAATGGATATTCTGATCTTAGGGACTGTCCCGCGCCGAAAAGTAGTTGTAAGTCCATCAACGGCGGGACGTCAATCGAGTGTCATTCATTTTTGAAGTTTATTCTGATGCATGTAGCGAAAGTCAGTAAAAGTAAATTAGTTAGTTTTTAAAGCTAGTAATTTAAAGGGAGACTCCACTCATTGTAAACTTTTGAATTTTATCAATCCATGGAGACTATTGCCATGAGTTGTGATGTCACTATTAGGGAGGTTTGCGAAATCGAACGATAAACGCAAACTTAACGACAACGTTATTTTTCATACTACGCATTAACGAGATTTCATATTGCATTTTCGGTACAAAAATAACGTTGTCGTTAACGTTTTCGTTTATCGTTTCGAAACCTCCCTAGTGTCAATAGGGGGACGAACTTTATTGTAGTGAATGAGCTACAATATTGTGACTGCCTTGGCCTATTGTTGTACCTTCGTAATTATGCATTGGGCACATATGACATCACATGTGCTGTGCAATGGTCCCCTTGGGATGTAATAAAAATACTTAAAATGGTGACTATGCTGCTTTAAAAAAATACGACATGTTGCAGATATCAATGAATTTGAATGTATTAAAACGACATTTCAAAAATTCAAAATTTTACACAATGAGTGGAGTCTCCCTTTAACATGTTTAAGAAGAATAGGGCGAAATGCAGCTGAAGTGAAATGAGTGCAGTTGTCAATCTTATGAATGATGTGGTGGGAAAAAATGGGATATTTCATATTTCGAATGTTTCGAATATTCAGAATTCTCACAATGGCCAGCGTCTTGTCTTTATTTTATTTTTAGGCAGCAGAAAATATGAAGTCCAGGAAAATTCGCTTTAATGTAAAAGAAATTATCGAAGATGTTTCCTTTATTCAGACATCGTCATCAAATGCAATCATCTTGTCATGTAATGACCTAAATAAGTCACCTTAATAAAATGTCATCTTTGAATAAATAACACCTCATCCGGCAAATGTAAACATACAAGACCGAAGATTCAAGGGGACACTATCTGTTTCCTGATTTTTGATGATTTACAAGTTCCCAGCGAAAATCACTCGTGTTATCAGTAATAAAGGTGATGGCATCAATGGTGAACACTAGAAGTAGGTAATTTAAGTAGTCAACAAAGAAAGCGATCCCACGATGTCAAACTAGGCTACGTTCAGAAAAAATCACAAACCATTACGAATTGAGATGTTATGAATTTGTCTTGCGTGTCATTGTGTAGTTGATAAAAACGACACGGTGAGGTTCTCACGTCTTTCATTTTTTTGAAATGAACTTTTCAAATTTGATATAAATTTAGTTGCCTGGGCATTTGTACCGTTAACGCTCTGTCTCTGTTGGATTATTTCCTGCTGAGACTTTTCCTTGCATTGATTTTGTCAACCTACCTACATTTTGCACAAAAATGGCAAATGCACAGTAGGCCCGTGTAGGTACTATCTCCTTCATGCCACCCAGTGTACGATGCACAGACCAATGTGTTGCGTGCGAGGTCTCAGCTACTGGTTGGATTGGATTTTTTGGCATCAGAGACTAAGCAAAAGCGTTTTAGGCTTGTACCATAAAGACATCAAACCCATAAAGGTTTTACTTTTGGTTTGCGACATTCTGAGAAAAACGTGATACCCAAAGAAATTTTCAATGAAACTTCTTCCAATTCTTTTATGCGATAACTATGGGTCTTCTCCATGATGTGTGAAAATTCCATACGATTCCATTCAGTAGTTCTTGTGATATGGAACATTTAGCAGACAGTACCCGTGCGCACAATGTGTCTCTCGGGTGATCTGTTATACATTTAGATAGGCTACTGTACATATGTACAGGGATGTGACCGACAGGCTTATCCAGCCCTGGCACCTTTATGAATTGGTCGTTCTTCACAAATTTGGGCTCAGGGCTAGTGGATTCTTGTATACTACGGTCGCCAACCCAAATTTCATTAGAAATATAATTCTAACATGGAAATTAGGGTGATAAGAGCCATCTGGTGAGAAAAATTTGAACTTATCGGACAAGAAACAGAGCGTGCTCAAGTGAAACCTTTATGAGTTTGATGTCTTTATGCTTGTACCCATCGCGCATTTTATAACCCTATTGCAATGGGAAACTGGTAAACAGCAATCATTAGCGCATCGTTACAAAGCTGTTCAGAGAATAAAATTTGAGATATACATGTAAACCCTTTTTACACGGAGTTGGTTCTGTTCTTCTGGGACATTCACCCACATTTGAGCACATGGTTCATGGGCCATTTCACTGTACCGTTGAAAAGGGAAGGATAGTTCAGGTCGCATGGCTTTTTCACGGTACAAAAAGCAAGTGAACTGGCCTCGAACCGGACCGAACCGACTCCCTGTAAAAAGGGCTGCAGCCAATACTTCAAGCCGCTTGATGAGGAGGGGGCCCGTGCGAAACATTATGACGACCAACCTGTCGTGTCAGACGACCTGCCATTGTTCGATCGGACCCAGTCCTGGTCATGCCTGGCCGGAGACCCTGTCACGTTGCGTAATAATAATACCCTTACCAGGAAGCAGCAAGGGCTGTTATTACCCGAGCTAGCCTACTCTAGCCCATTCATACCTGATTACAGGTTTGTACACGCCTTATGGCACGAACTAAAGCAGCATTTCGGATCGGGAGCCCGAGTTTTGTGTTCAGCGACAGCTTGGCTGGGTCAGCGGACAGGCAGTAACATGATTCGCGGGTACACCGCACCATTTCACCCGCTGAGGTCCTTCCTTAACTGACCTTTCGCAGATTTTTTACAAGGCATCGCTGCGGTAACGCCTTTCCTGGCCAGATTATGAGTTTCGTGTTACAAACGGACCCGAAACACAGGATGTGGAACGCAAAAAGACACTGCGTGCTAACAATGTTCGGAAAACAGCAGGGGTTCGGGTGGGTGCCAGGAAATGTCGACGGGATCCCGACGCCAGTAACCTGACCAGATGCTTTGCAATCCACACAAAGATTTTTGTCCAAAACAATTTGTTCTTTCACGGAATGTTAAACAGACTGGGCCGTCACGCGGTACCGTGATGGAAACGTGCACGTGACTTTGTCGCGCCCAACCGCGCAATGGCTGTACAAAATACAATATTTGTTTTGGCAGAAAACACCTACAATCCTGCGTGGAGGGGACGGAAACTTCTCACCGTAAATTTATACAATTTTTGTCAATAAACAAGCAAGAATTCACTGTGTCATACTCACGTTTAAAGATTTTACAGGCAATTTTCGACCGAAATTTACCTCGACAGCCGTGNACGCACGGATCTCAGAGTCTGAGTCCTTGTTTGAAATACGATCGTAAAAGACTATTGAAATGGCGTTGTTGCTTTGTTAACTACAAACTGCCATAGGCTTTACCAGTACTGAGGTATCATTTTCAAACAAAATAACTCAAAATTGCCTCCTCCATAGGCTATCTGGCTGTTGAAAAGGACAAAAACATGTTTAGGTCAGTTGTTGGAAATCACCATGTCAACCAGCAATGCTGAAGTGTGCCTCCTCCTACATTTAGTTGTATTTTGCATTTGTCTCAAACATTTCACCTTTTTAATGCATTGTTATTTCTCAACCAATTTCTGCTAAATTGTTCGTATCGTGAAATCTCAATTCCTTATTTTTACTGATTGATCTCAAACATTCAGAATTTTCACATTCAGACATGCTTTATTCATATGGACAAATATTTTTTGTAGTTTATTTTGTCTACCTGGATTTTACTATAAATATAGACCAAACGTTCTCGCGGTTGAATATAATTTTTGTTTACTGATTGATGAAGCATTCTTGATTTTTACGGTTACTGTCAAATCTCTTTCTCATCTTCACTATTTATCTCAAAACATTCTCAGATGCCATTGGGAAATCTCAAGTGTCCTATCAGTTAGGACAACTGGCAGTCTGTCCTCTCCAAACGCACACGTCTATCGAAGATTTCTCGTTAAAGAGCTTGCTCACCTTAAGCTACCATCTTTCGACATCGACTAATAAAGATAACGTTTAATAATCATAATTACAAGTCATACTCGCGTGACCTAAGCTTATCTGGTGGTTGATCTGTCATCTCGGGGAAAAACATCAATCATTCGGCAAGATTTTCTCACGGCGGATCTCAGTCGGAATATTTTGGGTGTTGGTGGTGGATGGCGACAGTGGTTGTGTAATAAACGGTCAGAAACTTATCAGCAGATGAGGTGTGCCACGGGCCTTTTTAATGAATAATTTGGTAGTTTATGATGGGAACGGGATCACTGCTTCAGACACTTAACTTTGGATCACCAACAGTTTGCAATTGTAGCAAAATTGCAGTTGTAAGTCACCGAGACTTGGGTCTATATCCCTCGTTCAACACAAAGGATGGAAGTGTCACACTTTGAATTAATGCAGCGGTCAATGTAAAAAATCATGAAAATCTCAGTTTATCAAAAATTTGATAGTCTCAAATATCTCAGTAACCACTCGACAGATTTTGATGAACTAGGACCAAAATCCTTAGAAACTTCCATTCTGCCAGAACTACTATAAAAATGAAAATATAATTACAAAACAAAAGATGCTGATTTTCAAGTTTTTTCCTGAATGCTATAATTACATAATTTTGATATTTCGAAATTTCCAAAATTTTGATGCAGAAATATGACCAACAGGTTTTCCTTTCATATGCAACAAACCGTGTCAAAATTGGTTCAGTAGTACATGTATTTGAAATATTCAAGATATCAAGTGTGGATAAACATTAGTCAATGCCTGTACATGTAGGCCCTATGTACAGATGACACAAGGAATGTGCAGTGCTGCCCAAATTTCTTAGCACACGTTACTAGTAGTAGAGTAGAGGTTATTGACAAATCACACATTTCTATCTTCAGTAATAGATGAGGTTGTGCCCAAATATGGCATTTTTTGCCTGATCTGGAAAAGGACAAGCAATGCAATACATTATTGAATTTATTATTTTATTAGCACACGTTATCCCCTTACCAAACGTTAGACCGACCCGTTGGGGCTATACCTGTTTGTTACATAACCTTGTCGTATGGGAAACCTACCCCGGGGAATGGACTCGGGGGTACGGCAATGCCTTGTAATCTCACGGCCCGGGTTACGAGGGCGTTCGCTAAAACCATCTGTCATTCGTAATGCTAGCCTGTCACCTACTACGGCGACACTTGTTTCAGGGTGTCTAGGGATCAGGTGAAAACCAGGGACAGCCTGGCCGCGAATTCCAGTAGGCAGTGTACAATACGCTGTGCAGTTTTCGGCTCATCTTGAAGTGAAACTCAAATATATCGCACCGCTAGCACACAATGCAATTTCAAATTTAGATCAAATCCTATAATCGGGGTAGGCAATATGTCCATAAGCTCGCCGTGTATGACTGCACGCAGAATCTGCCTAAGTGGCCTATACATGTACAATGTTATTGCACAATATGCGGATCAAAATGGTCAATAGGGAGGTTTCGCAAATCTGACGAAAAACGAAGTACGAAATACGAAGTTCAACTTTATTTCCAGGACCTAACGTATTTCTGGCGATGGTTGGTACCATAAATGTCCCTGCTGCCAGTGCGTCTTTTAGCGTGTCATGTAAGACCGAGTCATCTACGAGGTGGAAACGAAAGATAAATTTCAAAGTTTAATATACACCGTAACTCCATCGGTCTAACGTAATACGCTAAAAGATGCTCTTACAGCAGGCGATATTTGTGGTACCAACCATCTCCTGAAATACATTACGTCATGGAAATGAAGTCCAATTTCGTACTTCGTACTTTGTGTTTCGTCAGATTTACGAAACCTCTCTAATACAACGGGACGGAATACGTACATGTATAGGGCCTGTGTAGGCGGTAGCAGAGTAGGCCATCCGCCGAGTGTCCGGTTTTCTCCTCCTGAAATCGGGTATACAGTCATGTAGTTAGGCCTACTTTGGAGCATTTCCACTTGGACCTCTTTGGAAACAATAGGCAAAGTATACATTGGAACTTTTGTGGATTGCAAAAATCTGAACTTTATTCGACAGGAATATGGGCTACATTTCAACTAAATACAATTTAAACTCGAGAATAGGGGTTACAGGTCCGCAGTGAATCAGAATATTGATGCGATTAACCAAAATTATAGGTTTAGTGAAATGACATTACGCATTCATGAGCGGCTGGCTTTGATACAACTGATTTTAATTTATGCCCGCATCGTTCTGTGGCCGCAATTGCTACCGACCATCACTCCGAATATCCTGGCTGGTAATTTTGGCATTTCCCATCCATCAAGTGTACCGTTATATCGACACTGCACCATCTATCACCATTAAGTCTGAGGCGTTATGCAACGGTGACAATGCCCTCGCAGAGGATTATAAAACATGAGGTGGAAAGACGACCGTTATTCTGTGATGACCATTTGTCATGGTCCGCGAAGGGAGGTCCAGGATGGAGACGTAAATGGAGCTGTAGTCCCTTCATACCGTAGTACTGCTGCAATAGAATCTGCCGCCACAGCCTTCGCTGATATAATTTCGTTTAATCCTCGTATTCATTTTTACAGCGTGAAACGAAAACATTATATTTATTTACTATCACAAAAAAGACCGCACCATATCTGATTGATATTCATTTAGGTCTTCGTCTACCGTTTGCAATATCTTTTGACTTATGTTTCTGCCTGTTTAGCTCACCAGGTGAGTTCTTACGGTGCTGCAGCGTCCGTCGTCCGTCGTAGTCCGGTAGCAGGGCACGTTTCGTAACTGCTGGGACTAGTGACCTGAAATTTGTACATAATACCCCTAGGTCAGATGACCTGTGAAACCAAGTTTCGGTCCGATTTGATTCTTGGCTCGGCCACTTGGTGGCCATACGAACAATACCACAAAGAAAGTTCCAAATTGTTATGATGTTTCCCTGGAACATATTGGGTCATATGAATAAAGACTAGCAAATGCTTTTACAAATGCATACCGTACAAATCTGAAGTAAAAGCATTTGCTTGTCTTTATTCATATGACCCATTGACTTGATAAAAATGTGGGTAGCCATAATGCAATTTCTGCGCGGCACCCACTCTGTAATCTTGTTAATAAAAATGTTGTTCTTTCTTCTGGTACATTCACCCAGGCGAGCACATGGTCCATGGACCATTTCATTTTTAACATTTGGTAAAAACTATTTAACGAAAAAAATCGAATTTTTACCTCCAACCAAAAAATGGAAATTCAGAGTGCCAAACACTACAAAGACACAAATTTGACAAAAATGAAAGTGAAATTATGCCTCAAAGGCAAGAAAATATTTGATGCAGTTGAATAAATGAATTGAGCAAAACCCTAAAATCAGCACTGACAGCAGGCGCTATTAGACCGATCATATCGCCCGAAAAACACCGACCCCTAATATAACCAATTCATAATTCGTCCATATCTAAAACGGAATAGTCAGCAAGTAATAGAGCTCTGAGTACGTTTGCCAAAAGCATTTTCACTCAGGATTTCTGAGTCGGTAATGGTAGGTTTGGGAGGTGTAATTATCTGGAATGCTCGCAGGGAGACGCCGTTTCACGTCTCAGTCTTCCCCTCTTTTTTCTCGCGCGGTACTTTCGCCTATGCGTCTTGAAACTGTTACATTTAAAATTACAACTTTCGTGGTATCAATTTGGAAATTTAACACCGTTGCATCGAGAAATGAGAGATATGTGAACGGGAACAATGGATACAGCAGCGCCGAGTGTGCTGGGGTGGTGGGTGTATTCACGGTTATCTGGATTTCTCTATTTGTTTCCCCAGCCGTTGCTATGGACGAAATTATCAAAACTGGAAAAGCCCAGCAGATAATTAACAAAATGCGCATAATGACGTAATCGTTGCGCAGTTCATTTGCTTAAGCCCCTTTGTACACCATTAATTTCAAGACATTTTACGTATTGTATTTACTAATAACAAGAAAATGCTGTACAAAGAACCATGAGTGTAACGGTCCGAAAGGAATTTTTCCAAAGTTTACAATGCAACGACACCAACCGGTGGTGTCCAAAACGTAGAATATTATAGTGACGAACTTCTAAATATAAACAAGATTTTCAGTATTGAGAAGGACATTAAATATTAACAGGTTTCTAAGGTGGAAGACTGTGGGCCGTATTCAAAAAGGGTGTTTAAGACTTAGACGCGTGTAACTTCGTCAAATGCATGGTGGAAGTGTGCGCATTTAGTGAAGTTACATGTGTCTAAGTCTCAATCGCGCGATGATCACCCTTTTTGCATACGGCCCATAGCTTCCTACCGGACTCGAACACACGGACCCTCGCATAAGGCATCAATCGCCAGCACTCAGGGGCAGCACGCCTTACTACTAGGCCAAATATCCATCTTCAAAAGAGATGGCCCAAGTATTGAATGGTTCACGTATTCAGTATTCAGAACATATTGAGAGAGAGCGCAGAGGTAGAGTACAAGTGCACAGGAGTCGGCGATTAACAGTCGGCCTGACGACGCTGTCAAATCTCCAAGTCGAGTTTTCGAAATTCCTCTGTTTGTGCGCCACTTCCTGTCTGCCGTAACTTTCGTGCCCTTGCCGAAAATATCACAGTACATGTAGAAGCTGTATGTATCGTATTTAACATCTCTCTTTATCTCTGACCGATTCTAGGACTGTCCGAGACCGGTGTTTGTTGTCAGCGCTCCTGGGCCCGGACTAGCGGCACCTGATTCCAGCGAACACCGATCATTTTCAATCCTTCCATCCGAATGCATCCTTGGAGGGCGCGTAATTTAATCACAGCGGCGAATACGCGCGGTGTCATTAAAACCCCAGTGTTTACTTTGTTAAAAACTTCAGTAAACTCGCGGTTAAAAAGATCCAGTGGACCGTACGTAACGACAGAGGATGTCCCGTCATCGGGCCGCGCAGTAACCGGACGGGTTCCTGTCGCGGGGTGGACGTTGTCGCTGTAGTTTTCACCATCGGGAACACGATCCTAGTCTGCCGGGCCGCTAACAGCGATAGTAATTTGACACTCTGAAATGTGTCCCCGTTGTTAACAGGCGCCTTTCCCGTGATGTGATTTTGTTTTCGCCGTATCTTGTGACTTTCACCTCCATCATTTTGATGAAGATGTCAGGTAAGAGAAAAAAATGTGGTGTTTAGGATAGGTGGGGCGGTCACGTGACCTGTGGTATGAATAACACAATGGCATCTTTCGATTTTTTGGAAATGTCTTGTTGTGGTTTCTGAAGTGGTAGAAATGAAACGCTGTTCCGTGTGCAGTCAGCGATTGGGATCGCAGAAAATGTGGGTACTTGTCCTTATCTATGTGGGCTACCTTGCATACCTGGATGTCCAGAATGAACAAACCCTGTCCCTTCAATGGGGACCCTAGCCCGCTTACCTCAATAGGTGTCACTAGTGGTTAAAACTATTGAAATGAAACTGACATCCCGGTCCTGATCAATTTCCCACACAAAAGCCGTCCATTGTATAGGACCGAGTTTCGGTGTGCTGCCCTCTATCGTAGCTAGGATGCCCATTCAATGGGGAACCCGCACACTAACGTCACAACGTGGCGCTGCGAGCGATGTGACCGCAATCTCTTTTTTTTGTAACGTTATTTCCATTTATTTCTGGCGTGAAAATAAACCATTTGTGTTGGTCGCACGGCAGTAAAACTTACATCATCGTGTAGCAGATGAAATCTTCTTTTAAACTCATTCCTTTTTTTCTTAAAATTAAGAGCTCCGATAGCGATAAGGACAACGTCATTTGTGTCATTCTTCCTGTAGAAAAATGTACAGGAAATTTTTTCATGACGCAACGTCAACACCTAACATGACGTCAATGACGTCGTTTCGGTACAATCGCTCGCAGCGCCGACCTGTCGGGATAAACCGCAGGGCGGGTTCCTAATTCAATGCGGTCGGCGCCAAAGTTTGGTCTAAATTTCAAAGCCACCTCCGTCCCTATGCCGCTGTGAACAGTGAGGAATGATATTGATGACGTTTGTATATCCTCCTACAATACTCCACGCGGTGCCACACATGCATTTTCTATCGACAAAGTCCGTCACACCCGTTTATAGAAATTCTTCTCCGACGTCACAACTCAATGCTAATGAGCTAATTAATACACAATTAGTCATGTGCTTGACCACGTTGGCCGTCAGTAATACACTACAACTCTATGTAATTCAGCAATTATTGTCTGTTTTTTTATACAACAAAGAGGTGTCAATGTCAATCAGTCATCAGACAGCTCATGTTGTCCCGATTGAGGCGATCACACTTGATGTGTTGTTGATCGTGAAATCCTCGGTAGTATAGTGGTGAGTATCCCCGCCTGTCACGCGGGAGACCCGGGTTCGATTCCCGGCCGGGAGATATATTTTGGAGTTTTTTCCCCGACGTTTCTTGCGTTACATCCCCTCATCACCTGTTTAGAGTGTTTGGCGGTCATTGCCAACGTTCGATTCCCGACCGGGGAGATATTTTTTGGAGTTTTTTTCTCCGACTTTTATTGACTTGCATACACTCATCACGTGTTTAGAATTGTTTTGCGGTCATCTTTTTTAAATTTAATTTGTGCATGTAGTTCCCTGACTATTGGAGCAGGACTGATCAGTTAGGCGAGCTCGAATCCGTCAGCCATCACCACTATCTGTCAATCACCACCACTAATTAGCTGCCGATCACCATCATCGATGAAGGGTGCAGTCAGGGCCATGTGTCTGGTAGGCCTACCTGTGCGATTCATGCCTACAACAGAGGAGTGAGGAACATGATGTTTTTTGACATCCCGCGAAAAAAACAGCGTCTTCTACCGGAAGGGTCAATATAAAAAACACGGTCTCTCTTGCCAGATGATATAATAAAAGGAGTCGTCCTCCAGAAATCTCGCAAATTTTCGACCCCAACTGGGGTCTTCTTCACGCTGGCACTTTCAAGTCGAGTTACCAGAAGACATTTCCATGCACTATCTCTTGCCAGTGTACAAATCTTTGAACGTTTCCGTTTTAGTTATAAGTTGCCGTTCTTAACCTCTCTCCCACGTCTTTTCCATCAACATCACGGCACACTTTCTCCTGATTTATGTCCACAAACTGACATGACAATAAGCCAGCGATAGAAGGGATCAAGGGCGAACAATAACTATCATAAGGGCAGAGATAATGAACTCCCTCGTTAAAATAACACTGTTAGTCTTGGCAGTCCCAGAGGGACATCCCGTCACCCGGTTTGCCGGGATAACTAGTCCCTCGGGTACGCTTGCTGGTGGAATGGAGCTATAAATCCATGTCTATTTCCTGTTTTTCGTTAACCCATGATTGGTAACGTCGTTGCGTTTCGGCTTCTACAATATACTCAAGTTGATCTACAAAAAATGGTGTTATTATGTACTTTTTCCTGATTTCAATCTTCTTGATCAACACGGCTACCTCGAAATTCTATACCAATCCGATCAGGACACCTTCAATTTCACGACTATACGTTATCATCATATTCATTTCTCCGACTGTCACTGCCCTCTGCCGGGTGTCAAACATTACAAGATTTATCTAAATCACTTTTGACGCAGGGGAAAACACTACTTATTCCTTTTATTACAATTAGGGCCTCCAATCGTCGTAATAACTATATCAGTGCTCACAACACTTCTTGCATTGGTTTGTCTTTGATTGAGGTGATTCGTTTGTTCCCAGAAGCTCGGCTGCAGACCCGATGACGTCGGCAACAATGGGACCTGTCAACGCTACGAGGTCTATCTCACAGGCTCAGAAATGCCCAAAATGGCTAATTATTTTGGAGAAAAGGGGTTGAATCCAAACACCATGTCTTGAAGCTATCACGATAACATCTCCAAGTTTCTAATAAATTCTTTCATGAAGTATATTCGTCTCTGTCACGTATTGACATTTGGCAGTCCTAGTGGCGGCGGACATCATCGGGCCGCAGATAACCTCTTGTTTCCCATCATGCCTCGGGTGTTGCGCCAGGGGACAGTCGTGTCCCGTGGCCATTTTGAAGTTGGATTGTGTGGATAATCTTGGTCATCCCGCGAGGAAACCCGTAGCAAATCCGGGACAGATAATCAGTTTTTCAGTTAGAACCGATCGCTTCCTTCTCGTTTTCGGATTAAATCTTCTTTTTTTATAGATTCTTTCCTGTTCGTGGCGCGTGTCTCAGTGAAATTAGGGAGTTTTCGCAAATCTGACGAAAAACGAAGTACGAAATACGAAATTGGACGTCATATCCATGACGTAATGTATTTCAGGAAATGGTCGGTACCACAAATGTCCCTCATGCCAGTGCGTCGTTTAGCATGTCATGTAAGATCGAAAGAGTTATGGCGCATCTTGAATTTTTAAATTTCCAATTCGTATCAACGAAGTGGAAACGAAAGATAAATTTCAAAGTTTAATATACACCGTACCTCTGTCGTTCTAACGTCATACGCTAAAAGACGCTCTTGCAGCAGGCGATATTTGTGGTACCAGCCATTTCCTGAAATACATTACGTCACAGAAATAAAGTCCAATTTCGTATTTCGTACTTCGTTTTTCGTCAGATTTGCGAAAACTCCCTATTAGCGAGGTTTCGCCAATCTGACGAAAGACGAAGTACGAAATACGAAATTCAACTTCATTTCCATGACGTAATGTATTTCAGGAGATGCTTGGTACCACAAATATCGCCTGCTGCAAGAGCGTCTTTTAGCGTATGACGTTAAACCGATAGAGTTACGGTGTATAGTAAACTTGGAAATTTATCTTTCGTTTACACTTCGTAGATACGAAGTGGAAATTTAAAAATTCAAGATGCACCATAACTCTCTCGATCTTACATGACATGCGAAAAGACGCACTGGCAGCAGGGACATTTGTGGTACCAACCATCTCCAGAAATACGTTACATGTAGGTCCTGGAAATGAAGTTGAATTTCGATATTTCGTACTTCGTGTTTCGTCAGATTGGCGAAACCTCACTATTGATAAAACAATTAGGGACGAAACAATAAGGGACATTTTCGTCAATAGGTGGAAGCACTGCAATACCATTCCTTTTAATATGAAAGGATAGGGAAGGAATACATGTACATGTACATGTACATGTACAGTACCCCTTTAATATTAAACGATTTTGAAACAGCCCCTTTGAACACTTTGACCAATCTCGTACCCAGAGATTCGTTACGCTCGGGCCGAGGTTGTAGGTCGCTCCACGAATCTCTGGAGACGGCTAGCCATTTCACGCCTTAGGTGTGATTTTTGGTATCGTGCAATTTTAGACCGAATTTTAACCACAAATGCACTGAAATGACTTGAGATGACTTGAGTATAAAATGTACACACAAAAATGTCCTTAGAAAGGTTTTTTCGAGGGATCTGTTGTATTTATTGAGGAAAATCCACAGCAGTACTTGGCGCACTGTATAAACTTGGAGTGAAGCGGGATGCGCTGTGTGTAACGCATTTGCCTTGCATTTTGGTTCCCGAAGCCACCGCTAGGGCTCAGCCGTCTCCAGAGATTAGTGTAGCGACCATCAACCTCGGCCGAGCGTAACTAATCTCTGGGTACGAGATTGCACTTTGACAAATGATTTCGGAACAGAAAGGGTTAACAGTTCCTTACAGCATGATTTCCTACCGATGTTCCTACTGGGTACTAACGAGATGAAACATCGCTGAAATGTACGAGACTCGATCTCTGCGAACCCATAAAGAGAGATAAATGAACTACAAGCGAACTGAAATGAGTTTTGAATTACAGGGTATGGTGATAGATCGGTGACATTGTTACACACTGCTGCTGGAGGGCGTGGCACGTCGCCCGATTTCAGACCTTACTGACGGTAAATCAGGGATAAATCTTCGAGTGGGGATGCCGGAAGGCGTAGCTTTTTCCTGCGTTTGATCACAGAGCATGTCAAGAATATTCAAATACGAACTTCATAGCGATGAATCGACTTTTTTTTCACAGAAACGGACGGAGGGATTAGTTTTTGAGGAGGCAGCCTCCTCATAGGCATTTTGATGATTTGTGCTTAGACCATGTAAAAAATAGTTGGTTAGCATCCCCTCCCGCCATGGAAATCACCCCCTCCTCAAAAACTTTATTTTTTATTTAAAAAAAAAACTTGCCAAAAATTGCCAAAATTAGATAAAATTATAGGCTGGGATGCTTAAAATTAACAACACAGTTTTAATGGATAGAAAGTAGTTTTTATTTCAACTCCTACCTATACATTTGGAATTACCCTCAGGTTGCCATGATTACCATGGTAACATGCATCTCAAACTCAATAAAAAAATTTTTTTTAAATCCCGCCCTCCTCAGAAAATTGAGAGTGGAAGGATGCTAACCAACTTTTTTTACATGGCCTTATTACACCGATTGGTTGGCATGTAAATCTAACTCTGACATGTATTGCAAGTAAAATACACTAAACAGCAACAATTCGGCAAAATCCGTCCTTTGTCAGTTGCTAGCGCCACCTGAGATGAAGTGACTGCACTCGTAATATGAGCTTAGCTTTGCTGCTAATAGGCATGATAGGTCCCTTTAAAATGTAGAAAAGATCACTGGTAGTAATGACCACAAAATAAAAGGGTTGGGTTCTTCGACACCCATCCTGAGATAATCAGTGGTCTCACCGTTCTTTCCTTTCGTCACCGCGCACTAACCACAGTAGGGCCTACTGATGACACAAGCAGGGCCGTACTTAAAGGGGGCAGGGGGCAGCTGCCCGCAGAGCCAGCCAAAAAACGTGATTTTCATACGGATTTTGGGCAAAAACGGCAAAAAAGGTCTTCTCCCCTCCTCC
>NMRB01000295.1:60598-90835 GCA_002633025.1 Notospermus geniculatus
CACTTCCACTAGACCTAACAGTGCTGGCTTGCCCACTGTTGTCTTTTCCGTGCATCTCAGAACTGATCTGATTGCTTTCATCATGACTGACGACGTGATCTTTCGTCGGCTTCACGCAATTCGATTGCGAATATGTTTCGACTTCCTCTTTGAACTCATAATAGTCATTGAGGAGTTCCTCTTCCCAATCTTCGTATTTGGGCCTATCAGTTTCCGAAACTGATTCAATCAGCTCAGCATTGGTGTTCAATGCTGCTTTGAAATCTACCTCTAGATTACCTACTTCATTGTCCAGTCTGTAGCGACTCATAGACTTGGCCGTTATGCCTTCTCTCGCTCGACGTATCGATCTCGTAATCTTTCCTCGCAAAGTTTTACGCTCTTTGCGCAAACTCTCGAGCCGGACGTAGTTCCGATCAGAACTATCCGCATTCGTATTCTTCTCTTCAGCCGCAACATCCCCCGTCACACTTTGAATTTCGTCACGATCACCCATCATGATAACTCTTAGAAATTGGTTTAGATCCGATGACGATTACGACAAAGACATGAAAGTCGGAAATCTCTTTAACAGCCTTTAATACACACGTTTTCGGTATTACAATGAGGCGAGGTAAGGCGAGGTTCTAAGAGTACATTTCCTGACACGACTGAAGACATGCGGTTCAAACATGAAAAGCGATGACGCAGCTGAGTGCGTGACGTAACGCAGTCTCCGTAAGAAAGGAGACGGGATGACGACGTAAAACATGTTGTAGTGCTGAGACGATGATGACGTCAGACAATGATGATGACGTAATCAATGCGTTGCTAAGTAATATTGGTAATATTCACAACACCCCCCCCCCAGGCCATAAAAGCTAGCTATTCCCCTGAAGGACATGGACGGAGGAGGGGTTACTCATTTAATAGTTTTAATATTTTTGGCTAATTAAGACATCTAATTGGTGTTGCCCTCATTCGCCACCAGAGGCCCACTAGCATTCACCGCCAGAGGACCACTGGTGTTTGCCATCAGAGGCCCACCAATATTTGCCATCTGAAGGCCACCAGTTTTTGCCACCGGTGCCCCATCAGCAGAAAATTGGGGGCTGCTGCTGCCACCCGTGCCCCTGGTTTGCCACCAGAGGCCGACCGGTCGCTACCGCTGCCCCTCATATGCCACGGAGGCCCACTGAATGCTTGCTGCTGTCTAGGTCGCACCTTTTCAACACACATTGAAGGCCCTAAAACACCCTAAAATTACCTTAAATCCTCCCTAAATATTCCTAAAAATAATCTGAAAATGCCCTAAATTTTGCCCTAAAAAGTTCCAGAAGTTGGCTGGAGAGCCTGGTCATATAGTTTGTGACGCCTTGGCGGAATTATACTGTCAGTATACATGTAATTCCTCCAAGGTGAAGCCCAGTCAAGCCATGTGCTCCAAATCCCTCGTTGAACAAGAGGGGAAGGAGACATCAACCAGGGCCGACCGCCACGAAACTACGATAGCACTAACAGGGCCTAACGGAGAAATTCTGTAATGGTAAAAGCCATTGCATACCTCTCTGTTAGGCGCTGTTAGTGCTATCGGAGTTTCGTGACGGCCCGCCCAGACCAACCCCGTGCCGTCTCCTTTCGATCTGTTGAAAAACTACAGTCCCCAGGCTGGTTGCAGTCTCAGCAAATGGTAATTCATCTTGCTATTACCAGATGGCATGCGAGTGACTTGCTTTCCTGTTGAAAGCAATTATTGTGTTCCTTTGCTGTCGGCTGTCAGATTCTTAAGGGGGCGGTAGTGGAAACATACAGCGCCGTTTTAGTGCGGCGGTCGAAGGTTGAACCGTCTTATTTATGAATAACCATGTATTGTTAATAAAATTAGGCGTCAAGGACAAGCTGATCATGGTTCGTTGCCAAAACCTACACTCTTTCAAATATATTGTCCAGCACAATGCTTTTGTACACCCGGTGCGTCCGTGCGCATAGGCCTATTTTAATGACAATAAGGAGGTTACTTTAATAGACCGCGTATTTCGAAAAGCGTAGGCGTGTTTAGGCCAAAATATGAAAATTTTGGGAAGACTTTTCTCGTCCATCAGGCATCGCACTTCAGTGGTTTCTTTTCATTTGGCAGCAGTATATTTGTGCGCAGGGCGCGACGTTGAGATTTTTTCACTATTCAACAGGATTCGGGAGATATTCAAAAAGTTCATTTTTGACCATTTTTTGGCACAAATTACATAATTATCATTACTAAGAATTAGAATTTGCAAATTATCTCAACGTCGGCACCTGCACATATGTATTCCCCAACATTTGGTGATAAAACGCCAGGTCCCAGTCGCGTTGTTGCCGAGAAATCTATGACGAAAAAGTCAAATGGGGGGTCTCATTGTTTGCTTAATTAGCTGATTAATGAAAGATGAAAGCACATCGTTTACAATTCAGATGTGTAGAACAAGAGTAGCAGTTACATAGAAATACATGAAATCGATGCTACCTTTTTGCTTGAAGAAAATATGAATTGTTTTCAGTCGCCATTTGCAGTGCGCTTCCTTATGGCTACCGCCCCCTTAATCCAGATGTCGCCACTTGCAGGAAAGGAGAGATGACATCTTTGGCGACTGACATTGATTCATTAACTCATTCTATAATACATGGCTGTCTCAAAGGATCGAGTAAGCGCTCAATGAGCTGCCCCTTGAGTTCCCCAGAAACGTTTGTAGAGGGGCGGTGGTAATAATGTGAAGCGCTTTAGGACTGTGAATGGAAGTGAAAACTGAGCGCTTTTTTAAAAGCCTCGCACAGTTAACAAATAATCAACAGAACTTCTGTGATGAAAAAAAGACAACAGACGTTCATATTTATTAAAATTCGTATGATACATTACGTTAAACAGATATACAACAAAATAACGATGATTATAAACAAAATACGACACTGTCGAAAGTCCACTGCACCTGCTACCTGACAAAGGGTGAACAAGGCAGCCTCGTCGGCCACCATAGAGTGGTTGGCCCCCAATGGGGAACCCGCGTGACAAACTAGAATAATAGATGGCGCAGCGAGTACAAGACCCGAATGACGTATCGACGTCAATTTTTTCGCTGTTGACGTCGCGCCGTCAAAACATTTGTGTGCATTTTTCTACACAATTTTCCGCGGGATTTTCCCCCAAAAGACGTTGTCAATATTGTCATCCTGTGACATCCTGACAGAGCAGAGCAGTAATATATGGACAAGTTTGAAAATGAAACAGGAGCGTGCAATTTAATCAAAGTCGAACCAAACAGAGTGGTTATTTGGGGGGGGGGGGTACGAAATAAATGGAAATACTGTTAGAAAATATGGCTTCCGGGTCTTACACTGACAGCGCCACGTCGTGGCGTTAGTTCGCGCGTTTCTCATTGATTCACCATTCTTTATTTGCAGTGATATTTTGCTGACGAACAAATATCTGTAAATAGGTGGCCGACCCTGCAAGGTGGTCAACTACTCTATGGTTCACTCTATGTACATGTATATCGATACACTACATAACTTGGGGCAGGCACGCACCCTGGCGGGAGATCTTGTAAATACAAGCCCGGCGGCCATCTTGATCGGGAAAAACACGGGACGTTGCAATCAACGTTAGTGTCAAATAATCAATGCTATTTATACAGTTTACTGAAAACATCTTTGAAAGGTTAAGTAGTTTGGCAACTGTGTCGTCCAGGTGTGAACATTTTAAACGCCTGAGTGAACTTAGGTGTCAAAATCCGATAATTCCACAGCTCAAGCCTCTCTTCAGATCAATATTTACAGTTAAGAGGGTCGTTTTAAAACTTTTTAAAGTGAATTTCTCCATGAAGCCGAGGTCTACCCCGTTCTACCTCAGTGATTCCCTTGGTCTGATGAGGAGTTCATCTCCCGGAAATAACGCGTTAAAACTTCTTATTGACCTCACTAAAATCTCCAGTAAGGTTATTTTAAATTTAGGGTTATTTTATTCAAGTTGTGACGTAGATTTACAAACGATTGCAAAAAAAATTCAAGAATATTGCGATGAAGGTTTCTGCCGAAGTATTGGCGTGAAGGATTCTTCGATAATTTCTAATGTTACTCAGTTGAAGACTGGAAAGTAAGCACTCCCAAACAATAAGGGAAAACACTGACGTCCGGAAACACCATAGTACGTTTATTAAATCATCTGGACCCCGATGGGAGGACCCTTTGGTTGTCAGGCAGACCTTGGTATTGTTGGTGAAGTTTGGCTATTGAAATGCATTTTATTGACAGGATACTTCCAGCCAATCCCATGCCTATGCCTGTGTTCAATTTCGAATCAAGGCCTAGTTGCGTGTTCTATTTCGAACCAAGATTCAGTTGGTTAGAAAACAATGTGCGTTGGACCGTTTTGAGTAAACCCTAAATTCATTGTTGTCCGGTTACTAGGGGTTTCACTGACATACGCCCATCGGGGTCCAGATGATTTGAACGTACTTTAGGAGAAGTTACAACTGGGCTCCAAAATCCTGCCTGGCGTCTTGCACTATTCCTTGTACATGTAATATTTGTTGATAAACCAACTGAGCGCTTGCTTAGATTTCATGGCCCGGGCATTCGGCTTCAACCACGCCTAAGATTTGAAAGACGACAGCTGTGGCCCTTAAAACTTTTAAACCAGATTGAATAGATTTTAACTTTTTTCTTCAAAGCGTGTACACTTGCGAATTCCCTATAGGAAAATCGATCCCGTCCCTGCGTCAGGTGGCGGTTTGCCGACGGTGAGCCTACCGGGGTTGCCGAGATCACGATGAGGGATTCACGCTTGGCTGAGCGTGCAGGGAACGAAACAGGTTTAACTCCCGTCTTTCATCTTTCGTAGAATTGTTCCAAACCCATCCTCCGAGTTGATACTGTCGTCTTTGTAACAGCACAATCGGTCCATGGAGAATTTTATTCGTGCAATATAAAAGGGAATTTCTAAAATGCGGAACAAAAGACCAAGGAACGAAACGGAACATGTACTTACTCAGTAAATGATATTTTTATATCGGGGGGGGGGGGNGTATGCCAAAAGTTATTTGTAAAGGTTATTCGCAAAGGTCTATAAAGACCAAGACGCGATTATGACTATGACTATGACTATGACTATGAAAATGAGAGAAACAGGACACGAAACGGTACTGGTGCTGTCATGTGATGACATCTTTAACTCAGGGTTGTATTTCATTTGTAAAAAGAAAGGGTATTTAGCCTACAAAATGAGAAACGAGAAACCATGAAACGAAACTTACTGATACTACTTTGATGGCAAGTACAAGTAAAGTCGTCTCTGAATTTCGCAAATTTTCGACCCCAACCGGGGTCTTCCTCAGGCACTTTCTATGGCGCTGGTACATGAAATCATAAAATTATCAAATTGGGGCATTGACTTAGTTGATGGCATATACAAATCGGCGCTGTGTTTTATTTGCAAGTAGACTAGGGGTGTTTGTAAAATGGGAAACGAGACACCAAGAAACGAAATGGAGGTGGTAAATGAAATCATCAAATTGTGGCATTTAGTCCTAGGGGATAAGCAGAGAATGCGTTGTCATAAACTTCACCATTTTTATTGTAATCCTGTCACCTGAAATTTCTTTGGAGAAGTAAACTTCAAGAAGCATAGATCGGGAGAAAATAATTGTGTATTTTTCAATTCGACGCTTTCGTGTCTAAAAGAATGAAATACATGTAAAAGCGAGTGGAGGTAATTGCTGAATGGGGCGAGAAACGTTGATCTGAAACTTTTATCTGAATAGGGTGAAAATACGCGCGTTTTACTCCTTAGTGTTGTTTGGTACGAGAATTGTTCGGTCTTTTGATTGACAGAAAAAATAAAAGAAAATTGGAAAAAATCTCAGGAAACCGAACGGGAGAGAAACTCGCGAGGAAATTTCACGACTGCGCGAACGCAAGCGTGAGTTCAAAGGAAGGGAATGTCGGTAACGGGTCGGAAAAGGTGGAGATACGGAGACTTTTGACCAACTCCATCAAACAAAATAATAATCCCACACTCAATAGCATCCGAGAACAGCAAAGACGGAATCTGGCTCTGATAAGAAATTCCTCCCGGGCTTTATGAAGCGTTACAAACGCGCGGGGCCCTTTGCGCGAGGATTTCGCCCCTCTTTCTGAGCGTCGTCTCAAGTCTAGCGCACTAATCACCCTATCTGAACATTTGTTCATACACCGTGCTTTAAAAACAAATCATTCCGCCGAGAACGCTTCGTTTAATTTTTCGAGAGTGGTGCGATGGGAACTGTGAAAAAGCCCGACAGCTGATCGCGCCAGATCAAAGCCAGCCAATTAGCGTCGAGTATTTCAATTTGTGCGGTATTGATTTTCCCCCGCGCAGACGATCGTTTGAAGGAATACTGTCATCCTCGGCCCAGCGGCGATTCCTCACCTGGAATCGCCCGTAACAATACACCTCTGTACAGATAAATCGCCATTTACACCTGGGACGAGGTTTGTCCAGTCTCCAAGCTGACACACACCGTCTTACCCTCTTCCTGCAAGCACTATATTGTCCTGCGTGGAGATTTGCCCACCATATCTTCGGTATTTCCTCATCAAACTAACCAAGGGGATAGTATTGGCATATTTATTTGCCTGTCAATCCCCAAACCGATACTAGCCGCGTCTCTGAGTGTCCGCTGACCCGGGGATGTCGATGTCAATACCCATTTTGCTTCCCATAGCCATCGAATAGGTTAAGCGTTATTTGTCCTCGTGGAGTATGAGTATTGTATAAGTATGAATAGAGGATTTGTATAGGATGAGATAGTTGCGTGTTCTGTCAAAATCTTCCGCCTCCGCTCAAGCATGGCCGTGGAGAAGATGGGTTTCGCTCGAGGGTTTCGTGCGAAAATATCTACAACAGCATAACTGGGGAAACAAGATCTGGTTGCGTCGTATGCCACCGTGAACGATTTTTCCTGTACAGGACTACCTATATGACAGGGTGTCGGTAACTTCCCAGAATCGTGTATTTTTTCTCTTTTTGTGGAAATGATGTACCGGCAAAACTATTCCGCGATGCGGCGCTGACTGTCAACCAGGTCATAAACTCGTCGATGAAAGCGCGGCCAACGTTGTTTTCCAATTAATTCTGAATAGTACACCCTACTTCTAGGCCAAGAATATCTAAAAAGATTTCCTTCAATTTCTAGCTTTACGTTTCTATCATCAATACAGAACTACTGAAATGTATCTTAAGGGTTATGAAAAGTGGCTCGAAATCTCGAAATTTTGACGCAAAAAAATCTGACTAACTGCACACAAAATTGAGAAAAAAATCTCGGGGCTCCTCGGGAAGCATCAGAAGAAGGGCCTCCGAGCCTTATTTTCTCAATTTTGTGTGCAGTCAGTCCGATTTTTTGCGTCAAAAATTCGAGATTTCGAGCCACTTTTCATAACCCTTAATGCTTTTGAGCAAAAATCCCGGCGGGAACATGACGAATTTTATTGATAAAGTCGACCTATTTTGCGTAATTATTTTTGTAACGTCACAATGACGCACGACGTCTGATGACGTTGAACAATCGCAGCGCATGCGCTGTTGTGTTTTAACCTGGTTGATGGTCAGCGCCTTCTTTTGTTTTGCTGATACCCCAGATGACGGAAACAAAATTCCAGACGACAACCCGTCCACGGTCTTTTCTGAAAACTGAAATACACTCCAATGCATAGCAAGAAAACAGCCAATCAAAATGCATCATTTTAACATTTTTAAGTAATCAATAGAATTGTATCTAATTCAATTATCGAACTTTAATTAAAATCCCAGGATTTGATGATTTCTCAAATTGCTTGCCTTAAAGGTATATTGTCCCACACAACTCCAGGTTCTGTTAAAAAAAGGATACCATGCTGAGTGAACTCCAATCCATTTCACCTACGAATTCGATTTCAATTGCAGTATTTGGGCAATATTTGTTATCAAGTGAAATTGCTAAATCAAATTCTCCTCAGAAGTTGTTTTAAGTAAAGATTGTGTAATCAGAAACATGCGAAGCGTGTGTAAATTTCAATTTCGGTGATTGGGAACATTTTCTCTTCATTGGATTGTAATGAAGATGCGATAACATCAATTAAAGGGAATCTGCTACAAAAAAACAGACTAGTCTTAAAGGTGTCGTCTAGTGTTTAGCCACTGTGTCCCAACCCACACAGATTTTGTGAGAGGTGTGAAAGGAATTGTAGTCTTAGGAATGGAGGTCCTAGTTGTAATAATCTGCAATCGTATGGCTATACAGTACGTTGCACAATTGACCTCCCAGAATCCGCGTACCTTCCTAGGACGTGGCGCGGAAGGTAACCTTCAGTTCATCGCGGATGGTACGGGTACGTCACGCGTCTCGGTTGCGTGACGTCGGGTGAATGACGTTACGTCGTCACTGCATGCCTTCCATGACGCCGCGCCACATCCTAGGAAGATACGAGGATGGTACGAGAATGACGCTGCATCTGGTACGCGGGTGGTGCGCGCCGCGGAAGGGAGGTCAATTGTGCAACGTACTGTATCTGAATGGTCATTGTGGCATGTTTCTGTCGATGAGTTGCACACGACGTGGCGCTGCGATCGATGTGACCGAAGTTTCTTTTTTCAACGTGATTTCCAGTCATTTCCATTAACTTCTGGCGTGAAATCAACCTTATTTGTTCGGTCGCATGACATTAAAATTTACACCATCTTGTCGCGGATGAAAATTTCTGCAATTTCGTTGCTTTTTTCCTTAAAATAAAGAGGTAGGATGGCGATAACAGCAATGTCTTTATCTCATTTTTTCCTGTAGAAAAATGTACAGCAGGGCCCGGTTGCACGAAACTCACGACAGCGCTATCTTGGTGTTAGCGCTATCTTCATGTTAGATGACGTAAAAATCCATTGTTCTTTTACGTCATTTAACATCAAGTTAGCGCTAACACCAAGATAGCGCTGTCGTGAGTTTCGTGCAACCGGGCCCTGATTTTTTCATGACGCAACGTCAACACAAAAACGACGTCAATGACGTCGGTTCGGTCACATCGCTCGCAGCGCCAACCTGTCGGGATAAACGGCAGGCGGGTTCCTCATTAGGCATGTTAGGTCAAAGTCAAACCACACGTCATAATTATAACCGTTTTGAGCACTGAATTGTTGGACCGTGTCTTTGAATCGTTTGTCAAACAAAACAGCGTTATGACGTCTGGTTTGATATTGGTGGCGTTTCTGTGACGATGACCTAATTTGATTTCCTCAAATACTTCTGTCATTGTGGCGCTGTCATTCTAATGAGAGCCGTCGAGCTGGAAGGATGGCGAGTGCTCCGCAGGTCAGTACAAGTACAATGCTGTAGGCATACACAGACAATAGGGTCAAGCATAGGCCTATACAATGTACATGTAGATCCAACTACAGGCAGCTATTGACGACTAAGCACTAGCGAAAAGTAGCCCTCAACACTGATCCTGATGGTATGTTTCAAACCCCACAAACTCTTTTGATGCGTAATTGAAAGGGCGGACGACGCACCCGACTGAGCTAACCGGGTCTATTTCGGGTTCAACAAAGGGTATCAGGCCTAACATGTTGACAGAGTAGGCCTAGTATGGGGTCATGCAATCAGAGGCGTTGGTCAGAAAACAAAAATGGCGGAAGGGTCTGGAACTTTGTGAGCATGGCATGTAAATTGGATTTTATCTGCCCTTTTGGAGTTAACAAAGTGATTCACGTTATGCAGGTAAGTTGGAATATTATCCGTTTTGACATATCATGGTCATTTTTGTGTTTTCTGTTTGGGAGTGTTGAGGGCTACTTTTCGCTAGTGCTTAGTCGTCAATAGCTGCCTGTAGTTGGATCTACATGTACATTGTATAGGCCTAGGCTTGACCCTATTGTCTGTGTATGCCTACAGCATTGTACTTGTACTGACCTGCGGAGCACTCGCCATCCTTCCAGCTCGACGGCTTTCATTCGAATGACAGCGACACCTGGGAGGTATTTGGGGTAATGGTGGCCTGAGAGAGGTGTTTGATGAAGGACCTCGATGTCTGAACTTCATCTTCCTGCCGCGCTTTGGCGCGGCCGGTATTTTTTTATTCAGCCAAAGCCATGGGGTAATGCTACATGTCAGCTTTAAGGCGGCGACAAACTGACACGTAAGCAACGCGTCGGGAAGCGTTCAACCAATCAAGGAGGCGGTAAGACGGGCCAAAACACCTATACCGAAGAATCTGATTGGCGGAACGCCTGCAGGCGCGCTGCGTACGCGCCAGTCTGTCACCGCCTTTACAGTTACGGGGCTTTGTAAATAAAATCCCAGGGACTTAGGTTCTTGTCACAGCGGGCCTATTTTGTACAGAATTCGGCACATTCCGCAAGAGTTTTAGCGCGTGCAAAAACCTCGTCAGCAAGGACTACAACCTACATGTACGCGAAAAACATAAACATCATTACAAATTATCTCTCCAAGAAATGACACCATCCAATCTCGATATTGGCGAGAATTAACGAGATTGCTCCCAACCACGCACGTAGGTCATGAGAAGGTGTTTAGGGCCAGGAAATGAGCCTATTTGCTTGCAGATGCTAGGTCTCTACTGCACGGCATATCTTCGATGGCCATGCATCATTTAGTGACACTTTTGTAATGAAAATATTCCTCTTATGAAGCAAACTATATTAATATAGATTAGTTGCATGTTCGTGTTATTGGTTTGTGCCGACGGCATAATAATTTGTCGTAATTACCCGGATGGTTAGTTCTGACTTTTGCCGCTTGTGGCGCTGCAATGGCTGACCAAAGTGAGAGGTTTTTCTTCTCAAATACAGTGCCGTACTTAGCGGGGCGGCAGTTACCCCCTCCCCCAGATATTTCAGGGCCGTATTAAGTTAGCACCCCNAGATTTTATCGCCGAAGCGTTACAGCGATTTCCCGCTGGCGAGTTTTACCATGGCTTTTTTCACTCGCTGGCGATGTCACCCGCTGTTGGCGTTTTTGGCATTTTGACGGGCGTTTTGGATGCGATATCGCCAACAGCGTTAAAATCGCCGCGATAAAAACGCCCGTCAAACCGGCCCTTAATAGTAGATTAAGAAATCTTGTCCGGGGTTATAGTTTTTCTATACGAAGTATCGGCTATCTCCTTGGTTAGCTTTGAGTCGAGCCATCGATCGTGGTAATCGGACAAGCTGCCGCGAGTCAGGGCGATGATTATCGGCTATGATGTTTATTAAATTGGATAAATTTGCCTGGAGTTATTCGGCGGAATGACAACACTCTCCGACGAGGATGTAACCAATGGAAGTGACCATTACTTTGAGTATGTTGACCATTTTGTTGGAGAGTGTGATGTGATGTCCGCAATCTCCAATCATAGAGTACATGTATGTACATGTATTTGCAAATTTGTGCATTCACATATCGCAGGGGAAAACAGCTTTGGCGAGTGAGTGGTACAACACAATTACTCACGAAATGTACATGTAAGTGATAAACAGTGTTTCCTTTCCACGTTGATTTTTATTAAAATCTATCGTCCTGTAAACGTACGCCCTCCATTTTCCCTTTGTGTCACTAATAATATTCAGAGGTTGTGCCTGCGCGAGACTGAAAAATGGCTGACGCCCCTCAATGTAGCTGCCAATTCGACCAAGTAGGCCTATGTCTCTAAAGCCAGTAGCACCGACACTAGGCGATATCGCAAGCGATCTAATCGCCACCAATCTTCTCGCCAGCCACCGCAGACGAGGTGATATCGGCTTTGGTATTGTTTGACGACGGGCGAACATCGCTGGCGAGAGGATTCCACGCATCGCTGTCCAGCGCACACCTGGCGTCAACAGCCGATTTTGCTCGCTTGCGATCACATCGCTTGCGATATTAAGGAGGTTGAGATCAGCAACTTATCACTGAATCACTGCAACTTATCATACGAATCGAAATGTACACAAAATAATATAATAATAATAATATGTTTATTCGTACCACAAAAAATGTAAGTACATATAGGAGGTGAAAATTTGTCCTCGTTCTACATAATTCTATCCCTATAGGAATAAGGATCCGTGATAAGTCGCTGATCTCAACCTCCTTATTGCCGAGTGCGATGCTTGCTTTATGTATTCTTGAAGCTGAACTGCATGAACAAAAACAGTTCTTGAGGGACGTAGAATGGCGTTTGCACTTCTGCGGTGTTTTGTTAAAGTGCAGTTCAGCTTTAAAGCTACTGGCCCTTTCATAACTTTTAAAGTGTCTATACTTGCTGCTGTAACATGCCTCTCCACACGTTTGCAAAAACACTAACGATAGATTAACGTGGAGGGTGCTTGGCTTCAACTTCAACTTCAACGTCTAATGGCCTGGCAACTCTACTTCAGTCTCCACTTGAGGGAAATCTCCTGAAAGTTTGTTGTTAGTTATGACTCTCGAAATAACTGAAGACGATAGTTATTTTTATCTGATACATGTACATGTACATGTATATCCATGTACATGTATGTACAGTCTTGTTCGTATTAATATCAACACCGATTATCTCAAATATCTCATAAACCATCAAACCAATTTAAATGCGGTTTTCTGCATAAAGTCAGAAATCTTGTTGACTACAACTGGGCATCAATGTTTTTGCACAAGAGTCACTTCTTCATTGCGTAATCTGTCGTTGAAAAAAAGGTCCAAAAAAAACTTTTTTGTTTCTGGATTTTTCACCAAAATGCCTTTGCTAGAATGAAATTATGCCCAAATAAAGGTGATTTAGCAAGTTGCTGTCAAAATCGGCCATTTAGTTTTTGAAAAATTGACGTTTTTGTAAAGCTATATCAACACCACTTGTCTTCCACTGCCAACAACTTATGAGACGGTCCCTACATAATAATGCAAACCATACTTCATGTCCCTTGTGTAGGCCGTCAGTGCATACAAAATCCATAGATCTATAGAACAGCGCTTAGTCCTATGTGGCAAAAGTATTACATTTGTACATAATAATTCAAGTGTGTGGAGGGTTTAGTGACCAATTCATGCACTGGTTAACTTCAAACAAAGATGACAAAGGCTACTAAGTTCTTTCTCAATGCCTGTTACTTTTTGCAATACAATGTCATGAATAACCAGTACAGGTCACAACATTTATCTCTCCCTATACAGTGGCCCATGCATGGTGTATGGTTTGCATTATTATGTAGGGGCCGTCTCATAAGTTGTTGGTAGTGGAACACAAGTGGTGTTGATATAGCTTTACAAAAACGTTAATTTCTCAAAAGCTAAACGACGTATTTTGACAGTAACTTGCTAAATCACCTTTTATTTTGGCATAACTTCATTCTGGCCAAGGAATTTTGGTGAAAAATCCAGAAACAAAAAAAAATTTTTTTGGACCTTTTTTCAACGACAGATTATGCAATGAAGAAGTGAATCTTGTGCAAAACCATTGATGCCCAGTTGTAGTCAACAAGATTTCTGACCTTATGCAGAAAACCGCATTTAAATTGGTTTGGTGGTTTATGAGATATTTGAGATAATAGGTGTTGATTGTTGATATTAATACGAACAAGACTGTACATTTTATGGAGATTCAACCTGAAAGTTAACGCTTTGATAGTATTTACTCTCTGGGAGCTTGGAGGAATTATATTATTCCTCCAAGCTGGGAGCAAGAAAAACTACACTATTAAAGGAGTAAGAAATGAAAGTGGAAAATAAGCAGTGGGAAATATTGCACTTTTGCGCGAATTTTTCAATTTCTCAAATTTGGGTAAAATGTTTCCCATTTTGAGAAATATTGCCCGAAAAATCAATGAAAATGTCATGTCATTTTAAGAAAATTTCCCAAAATGGGAATCCCAATTCTATCTCAATTTGAGAAATTGAAAACATTTGCAAAAAAAATCCAAAATTTCCCACTTCTTATTTTCCACTTTTATTTCTTACTCCCTTCACTGTAAAAAATCGTCCTGTATTGTGGGTGCAACCCCCTGGGGTACAGAGAACCAACATGAATACAGAAAACTCACTGCGAGGATGACGGACCTACTGTCAAAAATATTCTATGGCAATGGGTTCTACTTGGTTCTCCGGACCCGTGGCATTTATCACCATCCCTGATGCATACATGTAGGTCTATGTGATGAATGAACACGTGGGGAATGGGCTAAAAGCTGGAACAGAGTGAATTTACCCATGTTCATGTCCATGGGTACACTGGACCAAATTGTCTTTACAGTGTGTATCGTGTGACCTAATCGCAAAAATTTTTATCACTTTTTTCGTGATAGTGATAAAAATTAAATTAAAATTAAATTAAAATAAATTAAAAATTAAATTAAAATAAAAAATTAAAATTAAATAAAAATTGCTTTTGTTTAAAAAATGCCGACTCTACAATTCATATAACGATGTAAATTTGGCCGTATTTGATCCACTCAGGTTGATGTACAAAAAATTCACAATGAAGTGGGAACTCGGCGTGTTTTGGTCTAGCGACTGATAATTGCTTTTACTGTAATAGGTATCTAGCATGAATTTAAGGCACACACAGGAAGCAAATCGCTGTCATTCCAGTCGGAATAGTTGTGAAGTGGCTGAGTGTGCCGGAAACTGACTGAAAATGGTATCCTTAAAAAATCAACACGTATAATGCAGCCAGAATTTGAAAAGGCTGCTCCAAGTGAGAGTTTTCTCACGCGAAAGTTGCTCTCGAAGGCTAAGGGTAAATCGCGTTCAGTGTATCCTTAGCCTAAAGGCCTGAACCCACTGTCGCGTTTTGCCGCCGCGGTTTCGTCACTGCCCGACAAATCCTTTGTTATTTTCTCGGTCCGCTGCCTTTTAACAAAGCATTTTCTGCCGGTGCGTTTTCCCGCTGCGTGAAAACGCGTCAGTGGGTTCGGGCCTTAAGGCCTGCTTTCCATTGGCGAGTTTCCGTGCGCGGAAACGCTCGAAAGCATTGTTTGTTTCCACTTCGTTGGTCACGGCGCGGGAAAAAAACAATGGTTTCAAGCGTTTCCGCGCGTGGAAACGCGCCAATGGAAAGCAGGCCTAAATCACGCCTAGTCGACTCGAACGAACTCACCGAGCATGCTATAGCCCTGTTTACACTACATAAAAACCCGCGTCTCACCCGGGCTTTTTCTGTCTACACCTGTTAAAAGCGCGGGTCTAATAGACCCGGGGATGAAAAGTCCGGGCTTTTTCGAAGGGTTTTTGGAGGGCTTAATTTAGACCCGCGTCTCCTGCGGGTTTTTTAAGTAGTGTAGACGCAATAGACCCGGGCTTTGTCTAGTTCTTGAACACCGCGACAGGCGGCGTGTCTTGTGGACATGCGCGGTAAAAAGCCAGCACTCCAATTTAGCGCCTCCTCTTCGTGAAGAGTGCGTGCCAGTAGCGACCCTATCGCCGGGCGTAGCAATTAAATTAGATTTTAGTAGTGTAGACGCTCACCGGGTCTCAGGCGGGTTTTTTTCAGGCCCGGGCTGGACACGGGCTCAAAAAGCCCGGGGATTTCTATGTAGTGTAACCACAGCTATGTGTCGGCAATCTTGTCCCAGCGCTTGCTCACCTTTATTTATATATGTATACACGTATTGCGATATTACCCGACGTACATTTTACAATAATTTCTGACAAAACTCCGGCCGCCTGTGCGCCAAGTTTGGCGCCGCGGCTGTGTTATTTGAAGCAAAACGTCGGGAACTGATGTCCCAGTGAATAGCCAATTATCCGAAAATCTCAACATCTAAAAACATACTTTTTAAAGTATCTGTACTATTTCATCACGTTAGTACGTGTTCATTATTTCGACGCACGAAGTATTCTTGATGAAATATGCATGGCAATTGGGAGTGAAATCGCTGGAGTTATTTTTTGTCTCGCGAGTGGTTGAATATAGGCACTTTCACCGAGATAAGGCTGATTTCATGAATTCCTAGTTAGGCTACATCGTTAAATCAGCCCTGAAGTATGGTATGCTGCTGACGATAGGGAGGTTTAGAAATCGAACGATAAACGTAAGCGTCAATACAACGTTACTTTTGTACCGAAAATGCAATATAAAATCTGGTTAGGAAGGCTGCACACCTAATGCGATACGCTGACGCATGCGGCAAAGGCTGTGTTATTTTTCCGCCGCACTGCACGCAAACAAAGGTTCTCAAAGCATTTGGCGCATGCGTTGCCCTGTCGAATGCGAAATCGCGTTAGGTGTGTCCCTACCCTAATGTGTATATGAAAAAGAACGTTGTCGTAAAGTTTACGTTCATCGTTTGATTTTTAAACCTCCCTAATTGGTTGCTTTTGACGTCACATCTCATGAATACGATAATGACTCGGGCCTTTATGTGTGCGAAACTTTAAGGGCACGGAAATCCTTTGTCAGGCTGATAGTTATCCGCAAACTGACAATAGTTTACGCACTCCCGTAAGTTACGGGAGCTTCGTGAATAAGGTCCCTGAACTTAAACTTTGTTTTTTACTATCCAGGCGGCGTGGTCAAGCATTTAAAGGAAGACGAATGAAATAGTGGAGAAATTTTAATATCGAAAAAAGCCAAATACTCGAAAAAGAAAAATCCGATAAGGTAAGAAAAATTCTATCGGTGCCATCGCTATTTTAGTGTCCAGAATGTCCATTAGCTTCTTCATTCGCATCAGCAATCGACAGAATCTGTCAATTTTGCAGAAAAAGTAGCATTTCAAATAAACGAATTTCATCTATCGAGGTACAAATTTTCCCCATTATTAGCGCATTCCTATGACCCTAAACCTTTATAACTCATCGCCCCCACTATTCAAAACTCTAACTCCTTTGACATCGCCAACTATTTTCAATTGATAATAATCACCAATAGAAAATTAGCTCTGCACTGGCCATAGATTAACTATAATTAAATTTTGCGAATCCCTGAAAATTTTAATTGAATCGGCTGGACCTGATTATATCCATTATACCCGTGATTTGGTGTGTCAAAATTTGATGAGTGGAACTAATCACGTTGCATGTTAGCTGGTCAGGTGATGACAACTACGCACCTGTATTTTTCAAGGGCATCGATTACTGAATCATCCGTCTGTCGGAGTGGATGTTACAATTTTAGGTCTGTAGTTCGTGAATTACACCAAAATCGCAGTGGTGAGGTCACAGAGGTCTGCAACCTCGTCCCCAGGGGTTGTCGCTTTCTGACAATTTGGCGGACGCTCACAAACCCCTGGAATCAGCTTTGGTTTTTAGACCAGGAATCTTGGTCTAGGTATAGGTGGCAGCACGAGTCAAAATAATTAATCTAAAATACTTACTCGTGCTTTTTAAAATTCTTTTTACAAAAAATCATCAAACCAGGATATAGGTAACCTTTTGATTTGGTCCAAAATATTTTGAAAATTTGTTTGGGTATATTCTTGGGTATATTTGACGGTTTCCCGTCAACCAATCAAATGCGTTAAATCCAAAGCTGATTCCAGGGGTTGGTGAAGCGTCCGCCATATTGTCAGAAAGCGAACGACCCATGGGAACGAGGTTGAGATGTCTGGTATTGCGGGAGTCCAGCTTCTCCTAGTGTTGGTGATGGTCGGCATTGCTGACCACAGAGCTACAGGCTGTTGATATCTTGAATTCGAAGTTCTGATGCTGATACATGTGATATTGTTGGTTGAGCTGAAAAGCCAGGTTTCTGTGACCTTACAACTGCGATTTTGGTGTATTTACAATTTTTAACCTTCCAACACGAAGGGACATTCTGTGAAATTGTGATGCCCCCTAGATCGATGGATCCACTCTACATATGTACATTTACATGAAACTCTTTACGTATGTTCATAAATCTACATGTAGAAGAATGAAAACGTTTACACACTGTTTAAAAACCAGTAGACAGTACAGAAAAGTGCCTGATGAAAACCGAGTCCCCAGGACTATTCTGTAGAATTTACTGGTGATATAACTAAGATTAGCGACTTTTCTACCAAGAAAGAGGCTAAATTTAAAATGAATGCACAAGCATTGGTACCCACTTTAAGTGTCGTAAGGCTCCCCAAATCTATGATAATATCACCTATAAATTTACAGAATAATGTACAGAATAGTCTAGTTCTGGGGACTCTGCTGTAGGCACCTTTCTGTAAAATCTGTATATTTTTAACAGTGCAGTTATCAATGCATCCAACACTACAAATAACTACGTACTACATTCAGTACATCACATCTTAAGGCCGTCTCACACGAGCGTTTTATCCGGCGTTTAGGCCGTGCGCCTAGGGGCGTTTATGAAACGCCGAAATGAGCGCAGGGTTGACGCACTGCGTGCGCCAACTCTGCGTTTGTAAACGCAGACCCCTGGGTGAACGCATTGGTTTTCAACATGTCCAAAACTTTGTCGAAAACGCAGAGGAATGCGTCTATTGACGCAAACGCTGCGTTTAAGAACGCATGAAAACGCATGAGAACGCACGAGAACGCATGAAAACGCATGAAAACGCAGCGTTTGTAAACGCACTGCGCGTTTACAAACGCCTACTTTGCGTTAATTTATCGCATTCTCTGCGTCAAAGAGAAGAGACGCTACGTACCGGAAGTCGTCAAAACGCACGAAAACGCAGGGCCTGCGTTCTGAAAACGCAGGACGTGCGTTCACACGGCGTCAACTATGCGCTAAATAGTGCGCTTGTCGGCGTTTTCAAAACGCGCTAGTTGACGCCGTACTCGGCGCTCGTGTGAGACGGCCTTTAGAAACACAATTAAAACAATTTAATTTCATAGAAGATGTAGTAACACCAAATACATGTACTGCGAATACAACGACACAGCTGATACGAAAATCACAATACGGCGAATACGAAGTGCAGCTTCATACACACAGTTCCCAATAGAGCCAATAAAAGTGCAGGATGATGGTCATGTGACAATCAGAAAACTGCCAATAAAAAGAAACAACCGAGTACACAATGCAAAATAAAACTGCAATTACATGTACAAGAAATCGGACGAATACATTGGACTATACAATATTACATGTAGGCCTACATCGCGGAGGAATTATACTAACTCAGTATAATTCCTCCATGCCTACATCTACATTAATTGATAGGGTCTCCGTATTGCCTGATTTTAATAGGAGCAATAGGTGTCACTACGGTCCAATTCAATTCCTAGCGGACCCATCCACGCTCGATTAAGCACCAATCAAGGGGGTTTTCTTTTCTACTGGTCCGATACAACTGTGCCGCCATGTTTTGGTAATAAGCGCGGCTGTGACTTGCTCCTAGCTGTCTTTTAAGAGTTAAACCCGTCTCAAAGATTTCTAGGCAAATACATGTACGCTTCCTCGGCTTGAAACTGAAAATTCATTTTTGCCGTAAAGAGTTGGTGATGGTTATGATAGGTGTATCAGTTCAATTAATTTCGGTAAAGAGTCTGGCCAGGTAAAAGTTTCAACCCATCCCCAGATATAAAATCTGCTAACATAGTATACAACTTGCATTCGCCTGTTTTCTTGGAGTAGATGAAGTTTAGACACTTGTCTTCATGCACACAGCGAAATGCACACTCGATGCTACTCCGTGCAGAGTCAGTAACCAATAAAAGTGATGTTTTGGTAGTTGAACCTTTGTTCTTGAAGGTCATATGACAAACATGACCTGAAAAAAAATGAACAACACGTCATCGTAAACAACACAACACGTCATCGTCGGTAGATTGTCCGCCATAATGGTTTTACAAGTCAAAGTAACCATATGGACCAGACTCTAAAATTGGAAATTGCAAGAGTTTGGTGGCACGAGGCTTGAGGGGTGGGAGATTGAGGGGGTGGTCATGGAGGAGGGATCTTGATTACGCACCTTCTTCTCTGTTGTCTGTGACCACATGCGCTCTTATAGCCTCAAGTCGACCATTCGCTTGCCTGGTTATTCTGGCCTGATGGAGTGTAGGAGAAGCCTGTACTGCAGTGTTTTGACCGTACTCTTTGCCTCTGGGGTCAGGATATAATTCGTAGGCTACTCCAATTGTGGTGTTGTCTATAGGGTAAATGCCAAGACAGTAACCGGGTCTGACCTGCGGACAAACGAAGGATGACCACATAACTATAGACCTTTCCAACAGAGATGGTGGCCTACTAGATATGTAGTCCAATCTCTCCGGTGTTCTCTATAAGTCCGACACTTCACAAGTCCGACATCCCAAAAGTTCGAAGTATCATACGTCCGACAATGAAAAATTCACTTTAAAATGTACCACAATTCCGAAGCTCCACAAGTCCGACATCCCACAAGTCCGACGTTTAGAGAAAGGTATCATAAGTCCGACGTTCAGAGAAAGGTATCATACATGTAAGTCCGAAGTACCATAAGTCCGACATCCCATAAGTCCGACAAGAAGGGGTTGGGAGTTCAGACTTGTGGTACTTCGGACTTGTGGGATGTTGGAGTTGCGGGACGTCGGACATGTGAGAAGTCGGACTTGTGGGATATCGGACTTGTGGGACGTCGGACTTGTGGGATGTCGGACTTGTGGGGGGAATCTCAGGGGGCTTTGCGAATAACTCCCTATTGTCCAAGCATGATATGCATGGTAGTACAGTTGCAGTTAGTACTTACACCGCATTATTGGCCGACCTACACGTAAAACGTTTTAAAATCTAAAGATAACCATGAACATCTGCGAGCAAGAATGATTATTGACTTCAGGAAAAGAGGGTTTCTGTGTAAAAATACTTTTCTCTTATCTACTCTTGGTGTTTTAAAGGGAGACTTCATTCAGTGTGTAAAATTTTGAATTTTTTAAATATCGTTAATACAATCAAATTCATTGATACCTGCAACATGTCTTTTTTTAAAACAGCAAACTCATCATTTTAAGTATTCTAGCTGCATCCCAAGTTGAACATTGCACAGCACATGTGATGTCATATGTGCTCAATGCATATTTTGAAGGTACAACCAATAGGCCTAGCAGTCACGATAGCTCATTCACTACAAAGGCCGTCAGCCTGTTGACACTACATGTATTATAGTGACATCGCAACTCATGGCAATAGTCTCCATCAAGAATATAAAAACACCAGGGGACAGGGGACAGGGGTCCCTTTAAAACACCAGGGGACAGGGGTCCTTTTACTAGGCCTTGTCTTCCATTGCTCTTCTCCTATTTTGTTCGCTGGTCAGTGCTTTGCAACCCCTCTTTTCCCGTTAGTAGACCCCTTTCCTTGGAGGACAGGGTTCCTCTTTTTTAGGCCTTTGTCTTCGTCCATGGTCTGTTTCTAAATTTTCGTTTGCTAGGTTTTGTAGGTGCTGTTCACCTAGGCTTCCTTTCTTTACTGTTGCCCCTTCATTTCTTATTATCTTGCTCTTCATTTCTTTTTCTAGGCCTAATTTGTTATCACTTCCTCATACATTTGTTTAATATAAATTACTCTTACTATAGTCTTGGGGGTATTGTACTGTTAGTATAATTATACTGTTAGTTTAATTCCTCCAAGCTATATTATACACCCTTCCCTTCAGCCTATTCAAGCCTTACATTCACTAATTACATTTCTGTTAGGTTGAGCAACCACCTTTTGGGGCCTGTACTCTTTTCTTTCCTTAATTGCTGTCACGTCCTGTTTGGATGGGATACTTCTAATCTACATTTGGGTTTCAGCTCAGNACAGACTGATATCCCGTTGAACGGACAATCCTTGGCCTGCCTTACTCACCAGACTTGAATCCCCCAGATTACTTCCTTTGGTAACACCTAAAGGATCGAGTGTACAGTGACAACCTTTACACACTAGAAGGACTTGAACAGCAGAACTTAGGGAGAGAAATTAGGCAAATTTCAGCTGATATGCACCAACAGAGTAACTGACAATTCCAATGTGTATGTTGCAGCTGTTATCCAGCAGAGGGGGCATGGTTTGAACACATCATAAGTTACTAACATAATGTCTGAACTAGTGGGTATTTCTGAAAAAAAAATTACATGGTTAAAATTTCTAGTTGCGGGGAATATCGGGACAAAACATCAAAGAATAATCTTGAGTAGCAACAAAATGAGGTCTAATCAAAATTAGTCAGTGTTTTTTGGGACACCCTGTAATTACCGTACGCCCTCTATTATCAGAAAGAGTAACTTAATGCCCACCCTTTGCTTGATTACTAGTTGTACACCCTTGGTACTTATACATTCTTGTCTCCATGGATTGATAAAAATTCAGAAGTTTGCAATTAGTAGAGTCTCCCTTTAAGGAAAGTGAAATTGCAATGAAAAAAGTGTTGCACATATACATGTACATACCTTTCTTTTTGATCTCGTTAGAAAAGTCAAAATCGTTCCACGCCGAGATCTCGTCATCAATAACTTGTACAGGAATTTAAGTTGGTCTTTACTATCCAATTTCCCAACAAATACGACGAACTTTCCTGGTGTCATCCTATAGATAGTCCAACCCAACAGGAACCCAGGAGCTTTGATGATATAGTCATCGCCCAGGAGGACTATCAAACCCGAATCGTGTGTTTTGACATTGTTGCCTAAATCCTCGAATCTTTTGCCATAGTGTGTGAGAACCTTACAGACCTTTGTAACTCCGACAGAACTGTGTAAATATGTGGATAATATCACGAAACATAGAAGAATTGCTTTGCCGTGGAGCAACATTTTGACGGTGCCTCTCCCAGCTAATCGTCCGACCTTCTAACTTCCAACTAAATGTATTTCCGCACCACACTATAAACAGACTTCAAGTGGTTTTTAGCCCTAATTTATATATAAACCGAGCTCTGCTCTCAACCACAATCGTAATGAGAATTTCGAGTGTTTTAACCATGTGAACAGTTTGCTGATCATGGCAACAATGCTTCATTTCCACGAGTTAATATTTTTTGACAGGCATATAACAGGCTTGGTTCTTTTTGTTGTGATGGTGACAGTTCTATAACAATAACTTTGTATTTTATAGTACCTGTCCTGTCCAATGTACACTGTTGGACAGAAATATTAGGACACTTTCAAAATTCTAATTCATTTTCCTCTTTTGCCTTTCTTTTGTCTCTAACCACTAGTTATTTTTCTTATTAATCAGAACATTTTTACCTTGGCAAGTGGGTTATATAATCCCATGAGATTACCCATGCCAAAGGCTATTGACATGGGGTTGCTGATACATGTATATGAATAACAAAGACAACCATGATGTGCTTCGTCCATTCTTGTCACCTCCAATAGTTTTAACCTTTGAATTTGAGAAGTTTGAATGGCACCCATCATAATTATCTTTGTTATTCATATATCAGCAACCCCTTGTAAATAACCTTTGGCATAGTCTCTCATGGGATTATATAATCCACTTGCCAAGGTAAAAATGTTCTCATCAATAACAAAAATAATTAATGGTTAGAGACAAAAGGAAGAAAAAAGAGGAAAATGACTTAGAATTTTGAAAGTGTCCTAATATTTCTGTCCACCAGTGTACATGTATTCTTTTAGTGCAATAGCGTGAGACCTATCAAAAGTACTCTACTCTGTTAGCAATGGTGTCATTCCTCTGACAACTCGGTACCCGCGTTAAACTCGTGCACCGAACGAACTTGGATCTAGAAGTGGATATACTAGTTATGCTTTTGAAAATAAAATAGCAGAAACACTACAGTTTCGTATTGTGGTTCTGGCTGAAGTCACAATCGATAGTTGTGACTTTTGATGATTTCAGTGGAAGCCCCTCACTACTCGGACTACTCGGGTGCAAAAACGAACAGATTTCTGGAGAACCGAAGTGCTCTACATCGTGAAGTCCAGAACAAAACGACAAAAAATCCGGTGACAACAAAGAATGTGGACCGTAGCTACGATAGAGGGCAGCACACCGAAACCCGGTCCTATACAATGGACGCCTTTTGTGTGGAAAATTGATCAGGACCGGGATGTCAATTTCATTTCAGTAGTTTTATCCACTAGTGACACCTATTGAGGCAGTGCAACATGCAATTTTTCGAGTCGATCTTTGTTTTGAAGTAAACATTGGCGGATTATTCATTAAGTCAAACCTGGATTCATCTTAACACTGGAAGTGTTCTTGGTACATGTACACACATGCACAACATTTTGAAACTGAATATTGCATCTTCTGCCCTAAAAACGATGAAACGAAGTTTTTGCATTCTGATCTAAGGTCCAATTAAAGATAATGTAGGCTATCACGGGTATTTTCGCGGGCCACGAAAATCATTGTTTATTTACATTTTGTTTGTTTATATTCAGTCTTTCTTTTTCTTATGAGTAATTTGTTGGTGGCGTGCCCCTCTAGAAATTCTTTTGATACCAAAAATATTCAATTTGGTGGGTTGGTATGTCCCAAAAGTCCAAAATAACATAATGTAAACGTCTATGTTTACAAACATTGAATGTAAACAATGAAGTCGTGATACATTATCTTTAAGATCAATCAATTTCGGTAAAGAGTCTGCCCCGGAAAAAGTGCCAACTTATCTCCATATTTGTATGCTAATAACATAGTATACAGCTTGCATTCGCCTGTTTTCTTGGAGTAGATGAAGTTTAGGCACCGATCAAGCTCAACACAGCAAAATGCACACGAGATGGTACTCGGTGCAGATTCAGTAGCCAATAAAATTGACGTGAGTGACGTAGCACCTTCGCTTTTGAACGTCATATGACAAGGGTGACCTGAAAAACAAATGAACTAAATTATCGCTGATTGAATTGGTATTTCAAATCATAAATATCTGCGCTAGGAAATCTAGAAATGGGAGTATTGGGGAACACTGAAGTCAAGAAATCGAGAACTCCCAAGATCGATTAGTTATGTCTGATGAGTTTTAACCTCGTCCCGAGGGCTTAGCTTTCTACCAGTTAGGGCTTGTTTAGCCCTGGATGTACAATTCAAATCTATGGTCGGTGCCATGAACCAATCTAGAAGTTGGCGATAGACAAAATTTCAAAATTCATGAGTTGCTTTTCTTTAGGGGTCTTTTGGGGGGGGGCACCCGATATATACATTGTTTAGGCCTACCCGTGTTGACTGTAACCACATGCGCCATTATAGCTTCAAGTCTACCATTTGGCCGTATGGATATTTCGCCTCCATTTAATGATTTTCCAGCGTACTCTTTGCCTTCGGGATCGGGAAATAATTCGAAGGCGACTCCAACAGTTGTGTCGTTCGTGAAAGGGTAAATGCCAAGACCGTAGCCAGGTTTTACCTGCAGGTAGACAAAAGTGATCAAGCATCAGTGGACTAACGATCCGACTACATAAAACCAAGAATGTATAAGTACCAAGAATATACAATTCCAAATATGTGCCAAAAAGTGATTTGACTAATTTGCCTCTGGTGACCCTGTAACCGAAGGGATCTTAATTTTTGAAGGATTATTTGATAAACAAGATCATTACGAACAAAAGGACACCTCCCATAGTTATATGCACTCAGAAATAACAGAGGAGTTTTGAATGGACCATATTTTCAACAAATTGATATTGTACTTGATCTCAGGGTTGGGCACTCTGACCTAAACAACAAATCCATGGTTTCACAAAAATAAAAAAAAAATTGTATGCCAGTAATATGTCTGTAAATTTACATAAGAATATTGATGATATTCTCAATAATACAATTCCGTCAGCAACCGTTAAATATAAACATTGGTTATTTAATTAGGCCTATAATTGCCGTACGCCCTCTATGATCAGAAAATGTAACTTAATGCCCAACCTTTTGATTGATTACTGAGTTGTACATTCTTGATACTTATATATTCTTCATAAAACTTAACCAAGAGCATCTCTTCAGAGGTGTCCAGATTACAGGAACTTCAACACATAAAACTGCTGCCATCTACTTCCCATACGCCTAGAGTATTGCCCAAGGAGTTGGCCCCCTCCAAACATGTCCCCCCCCCCATGCAGACACCCAGCAGTGCCATCCTCTGGCCACATGCATCCTGTGAATATGTGCTCGCCACGGGTATCATGCTAGTTTTCAATAAATGGCGTATTATTTACGTTTTTGATACTTTACCTTTGTTGTTTTTCTTGATAGATACGTGTAATTTCCTTGGCGCCACTTTGTCCTGACGCTTAACCTGTAAGCAACTTTTATGACTGTACTCTCCAGACTCCCAACAAATACGACGAACTTTCCTGTTTTCATCCTGTAGACTGTCCAACCCAGCAGGTAACCAGGAGCTTTGATGATGTAATTATCGCCCAGGAATAGTATCAAATTCGATCTGTGTGCTTTCACATTGTTGCCTAAATCCTCGAATCTTTTACCATAGTGTGTGAGATTCTTACACGTTTTTGTAATCCCAACAGAACTGTGTAAATATGTGAATAATATGACGAGACATAGAAGAGCCGCCTTTCCGTATAGCCACATATTGACGAGTTCTTTTCTACACTAACTCTGCAACCTTCGACCTGCCCCAAATATTTCCGCATGCCATATTCTTTAAAAAAGGTTTCAAGTTGTTACGACGAGCTACCGTCTACACTCAGTGTAGTAATGGTGCTTTCAGAAATTTACTTTCGAATATAGCTTAGTTAAAAATGAAATGGTAACAGTACTTCGCTTCCTCGGTGAGGTAATGCCGACAGTCGCATAATAATCATAGTTGTTAGTGTCGTGACAGAGACAAATATACAATGTCCTAGTCTCCAGGTATAGGCTACCAGTCATAAAATTCCAAAGTATTTGTATTTGAACTTCGATTTTTCCGTCAGGGCCGACACTTTTGCATTATTGGCCCTGTAATTACGGAGGAGGACATCACAAGCTACTCAAGTGTTTTATGGGGTGTCACACTCATCACAACCCAACTTAAAACATCTAATGGTGTCAGTCCCATTAAATCCTAGAAGTATACTCATCGAAAATAAGTAAATGGAAAGCAGTTTTTCTTGAATATCTCCAAACGAATGGGGCACAGACCATATTTTCGACAAATTGATATTGTATTGATCTCAGAGTTGGGCCTGACTCTGACCTATACAACAATTCCACGGTTTCACCAAAATTAAAAAAATGAATGCTAGTAACTTGTCGAACTTTTCATCAGAATAGTGATAATATTCTCAATAATGCTTAATACTTTGAATACAAATTGCAGGTGAACAGTACATGATGCAGAATACTTCGAATACAAAGTGCAGGGTGAACAGTACATTATGTACAATACTGCGAATACAAAGTGCAGGGAGTAGTTCTGATGCACAATGACTGCGAATACAAAGTGCAGGTCAACAGTACATGATGCACAATGCTGCGAATAAAAAAGTGCAGGTGAACAGTACTGATGCAAAATACTGCGAATACAAAGTGCAATTTAAAAGTACATAATAATGCACAGTACTACGAATACAGAGTGCAAGTTAATTGTACATGATGTACAATATTGCGAATATATTAAGTGCACGTTGCTGGTGCACAATGCCAAAGACTGCAAAATAATAGCAGTTTTAAAATTGCACAACATTGTGTACCGAAAAACAAGAAACATCTGGCGATCGACACAATGCACGATACTGCAAATGCATAGAAACATCTCATTATATACAGTCATGCACAGTACTGCTAATATGAAGTAATCGTGCATTAAACAATACTGCAAATATGAAGTAATCATGCAACACACAATACTGCTAATACGAAGTAATCGAACAATACACAATATTGCCAATACGAAGTAATCGTACAGTACACTGCTAATATGAAGTAATCGTACATTAAACAATACTGCAAATTTGAAGTAATCGTACAACACACGTGACAATACTGCCAGATAATGCGAAGTATTCGAACAATACACAATATTGATAATACGAAGTAATCGCACAATACACAATACTGCTAATATGAAGTAATCGTACATTAAACAATACTGCAAATATGAAGTAATCATGCAGCACACAATACTGCTAATACGAAGTCTCAATTTCTTATAAAAGCCTGGAGTCATCTTAAAGCGAACTGGTCGTGCCAGTCAGAGTGTCTGAATAGAGAACCAAACGCCGCCATCTTGAATCAATTACAGCACTGACATCGAGGATTTATTGCCTACTTAAAAACACATTTGCGCAACTGCTGTGGCTTTGCTGCCTTCAAACAGCATAGAAAATGGTCAACTGCAAATCTGAGCTTATCCAGCGATGTATACATGAAACTCGATAAAATACAAAATCCATAATTCTGAACTTGTGAATTTCGTGGGCCACGAAATTAAATTATTCTTGTGTCATTAGCTCACTGGGGTGAGCTATTACGATGGTGCAGCGTCCGTCGTCCGTCGTCGTCCGTCGTCGTCGTCGTCCGTCGTTGTCCGTTAGCAGGGCACGTTTCGTAACCGCTGGAGCTATTGATCTGAAACTTGGTACATATATACCCCTAGGTCAGATGACCCATGACACCAAGTTTCGGTCCCATTCGACTCTCTGTTTGGCCACCAGGTGGCGGAAACCAAAAACACAAAAAGTGCAATAACTCCTGAACTAATGGCTAGATCATCTCCAAATTTTTATCATAGGTGTAGCTAATGAGGATACATAACATATATAACGGGTTTTTGATTTGACCTACTTTTCAAGGTCACAGAGGTCAAAGTTCGACAAAAGTGACGAACCTGCCACAGTTTGTCATTATTTCACCGAGCAACTTCATATCTTGCATAAACATGCATTGGAGGGGTACCTTAAAAAAGACCAAGTTTCGGCCTGATTGGACATCCAATATGGCCGCCAGGTGGCGTAACCTGAAAATCAAGAACGTGCTATTACTCAGGAACGGCTTGACGCAGAGTGCTCAAATTTGATATTTACCTCCATCTAGATGACCTTTACACACATGTCAAATTTCGGCCTGATTTGATTTCAAACATGGCCACCAGGTGGCGTAACCCAAAAATCATCGAAGTGCTGTAACTCAGGAATGCCTTAACCCAAAGTGCTCCAATGTGCTATGTGGTCCCCTGCAGATGACCTGTATGTGCATGTGAAGTTCCAGCCCGATCGGACATCCAATATGGCCGCCAGGTGGCATAAATCATCAAAGTCTTTTCTGGGAATGACTTGACCCAGATTGCTCATAACTGATATGTACCTCCCTCTGTCATTAGACTATTATGTCCAACCCAGTGAGCACATGGTCCATGGACCATTTCATTTTTGACTGATGCGTGCGACTAATTCCCTTTAAAACGAGAAGAGTTCTGGGTAGGCCTACATGTACACACATACACGACATTTTGAAACTGAATATTGCGTCTTCGGCCCTAAAAATGATGAAACAAAGTTCTTGCATTCTGATAGGTCCAATTAAGATCAATCAATTTCGGTAAAGAGTCTGCCCCGGAAAAAGAGCCAACTTATCTCCATATTTGTCTGCTAATAACATAGTATACAACTTGCATTCGCCTGTTTTCTTGGAGTAGATGAAGTTTAGGCACCGATCAAGCTCAACACAGCAAAATGCACACGAGATGGTACTCGGTGCAGATTCAGTAGCCAATAAAACTGACGTGAGTGACGTTGCACCTTCGTTTTTGAAGGTCATATGACAAGGGTGACCTGAAATACAAATGAACTAAATAATCGCTGATGAATTGGTAATTTAAATCATGAACGTCTGCGCTGAGCAGATCTTGAAATGGGGTAGTGGTAAGTACAGAAGACAAGCAATCAAGAACTCCCAAGATCGATTAGCTGTGTCTGATAAGTTTCAACCTCGTCCCGTGGGTTTAACTTCCTACAGTTAGGGCTTTTTCAGCCCTGGATTTACAATTCAAATCTATGGTCGGTGCCGTGAACCAAATCTAGAAGTTGGCAATAGACAAAATTTCAAAAGTTTTGAAATTTGTGAGGTTGTTTTCCGCTGAGGGTCGCCCACGGAGAAGGAACATTGGGAAGGAACTGAAAAGGTTGCTTTCCACCAGAAAATTTAACCACTGTCTATTTACGTTTTGGTATGAGTGTACAATACGGGCCATATTCATAAAGGGTGTTTAAAGGGAGACATGCGAAAAATATTGCCCGGCGGGCACAGGTTGTTTGAGTTGTAGCGCCGTCTGTTAATACACGGTGACACTACGCTATATCACAGGCGCCTGTAGAGCTATCAGTAAGTTGCGAACACTTTTCTAACCAAACGTATCTAAAAACACAACACGTATCTAAAAACACACCACGAGCTCATAAATTCGTGAGCGCGGGGTGTTTTTTTACAAACTAGTGTTTTTTGGTTAGATACGTGTTCTAAGCT
>NMRB01000295.1:90940-106298 GCA_002633025.1 Notospermus geniculatus
GTTTGCTCCCAACCTACCATTGCATATCTTTCCGTTTCCTGAGAAGCCAGGCTTACAAGAACACGTGAAACCTCCCTGAGTGGTAGTACAGATACCGTTCGTTTTATCACAGTCATGGGTACCAAGGTTACAGATGTCACGAGCTGCAATAAACGTCACGAGACATGAATATCGTCCAAAGTGATTGCAGTTGCCAAAGCAAGAACTTGAAGTACGGCTTGCATTTAAAATCATTCGTCGATATTAGACATTTATCGTAACGGTTATGCTTTGAATTCTTAATTATAATATCACCTACCTGTACATGTCCTCCCATTTCCTGTGAATCCAGGTTTACAGGCACAAGAGAACGCGCCTTGATTGTTTGTGCATATCCCGTTGGTCTTGTCACAGTTGTGGGTTCCTAATGTGCATTCATCGATATCTGCAAGAGATCAGTGCGATCAGTGACAAGATCATTTGTACAGTACCGTAAACTCATTCTGTACACAATCGAAGTTGAATGATAGAACAATCGAGAAAATAACATTTTCACATTAACTCCTTTAAGTATTTGTCTTACCTCTACAGATCTTTCCATCTCCAGTGAAGCCAGGTTTACAAGAACATTTGAAACCTCCTGCTGTATTCGTACATATACCATTGGTTTTGTCACAGTTACTGGTTCCTAAGTTGCATTCATTAATATCTGAAAGGGAATGTAGATTATGATGTGTAATGCTCTTTGAAGGATAATGGTGGACTTTCTTTTCTTGTCATCACTCGTATCAGTAACGATTATAACATACATGTACATGGTGGTAAGCAGTGTAACATTGATCTGTAATTCTTTGATGCACTTTATGATTACATACCTGTACATGTCCTCCCATCTCCTGTGAATCCAGGTTTGCAGGCACAAGAGAAAGAGCCTTGTTTGTTTGTACAAATTCCATTGGTCTTGTCGCAGTTGTGGGTTCCTGATGTGCATTCATCGATATCTAAAACAAAAAGGTGTGGGACCTGTTAGATGTCTATGAATGTGAACTTATTCTGTACCATGGAGGTATAAAATATGTCTGTACGGGATCGAAGTTAAAAGACAGAGAAGTCAAAGAAATCGCACACATGAGACGAAATTTGTGTTACATGTACCTGTACAGATCTTTCCATCGCCAGTGAATCCAGGTCTACAAGAACACCTGAAACCTCCAGCTATATTCGTACAAAGGCCATTATTTCTATCGCAGTTGTTGGTTCCTAAGTTGCATTCGTTAACATCTGAAAATGAAAGAAATGTATGACGATGATGGCATTTACATTGTCATCTGAGGCCTGTCGTCTTAAATTTTCGGGACGAATAGGGCCTATACAATAACTCAAATGTTACTCTTAGATTTGATTCATTTCCAATGCCTACCTGTACATGTCCTCCCATCTCCTGTGAATCCAGGTTTGCAGGCACAAGTGAAAGAGCCTTCTTTGTTTGTGCATATTCCATTGGTCTTGTCACAGTTGTGGGTTCCTGCTGTGCATTCGTCGACGTCTGGAAAAGATAGTTCAAATAATAGTGTGAACATTGCTTCTGTATAGGCCTACACTCCATACTTGTGCAGAAAGTGAAGAATTTTTACTACACTTCTTGTCTTACCTCTACAAACCCTTCCGTCACCAGTGAAGCCAGGTTTACAAGAACATTGAAAAGCCCCTGCTGTATTCGTACATAAACCATTTCTTTTATCACAGTTATTTGTCCCTAGATTACATTCGTTTACATCTGAAAAGGAAAAAACGAAACTCAGGTTTTCTGATATTTGCTAATTAGGGATGCTGTTTGAGTGACCTGCAATTGGAAAGGGAAGGACAAGAATTTCTTAGTTACCGCTGCCTACCTGTACATGTCCTTCCATCTCCTGTAAACCCTGGTTTACAAGCACATGTAAATGAGCCTTGTCTGTTTGTACATATGGCATTATTCTTGTCACAGTTGTGGGTTCCTGATGTGCATTCATCAACATCTGGAAAAATGACGAATGGTGTGTTACTGATTCGTTTTGGTATATGAATATTTGTGGGTATCATCAATATATCAGCGAATAGCGATCGGACTGAATTGTATTCTGTTGCTCTTACCTCTGCATGTCTTTCCATCTCCAGTGAAGCCAGGTTTACATGAACATTGGAAACCTCCTTGCGTATTCGTACATAAACCATTGGTTTTGTCACAATTATTGGTACCTATGTTACATTCATTCACATCTGTAACAGAATAAATAAGATTATATGGGCTGTCTTATTTGAAGGAGGATTCTGTTTGGATGTACATGTATTATACATATACAGTATAGACATCACATGTGCCATGCTTGTCCTTTGTCAAGGGAATTTGATATGTCGCTCATAATAATGTTCAGCTTTGCTTCATTCTCTATACCTACCTGTGCATGTCTTCCCATCTCCCGTGAATCCAAGTTTACAGGCACAAGAGAACGTGCCAGGATTGTTGGTGCATATTCCATTAGTCTTGTCACAGTTGTGGGTTCCTAATGTGCATTCATTGATATCTGAAACAAATTAAACCAAGCTGTGAACTGAACAACTATGAGTCAGACATTCTGTGCACAATCTCAAAACTGATGGTAGCATCGAAAGATTACCTAATTCCAAATAGGTTACATATTATCATATGTCTCACCTCTGCAGGTCCTTCCGTCACCTGTGAAGCCAGGTTTACAAGAACATTTGAAACTTCCCACTGTATTCGTACATAAACCATTGATTTTGTCACAGTTGTTGGTTCCAAGGTTGCATTCGTTAACATCTAAAAAGGAAATGATCAGATGAAGGGATTTATAAGCTTAGTACCGGTAACCTAAACTGATTTGATCCCTTTGTCACTCTCTGGTACAAGCGCCGTCTTTGAAGGAACTTTGGTTTGTTAAAGTACCAGTTCCATCATCCAGGAATTACAAACTTCGTTGTTTTCTGCGTAGCTTTTCACCTACCATTGCATATCTTTCCGTTTCCTGAGAAGCCAGGCTTACAGGAACACGTGAAACCTCCCTGAGTGTTAGTGCAGATACCGTTTGTCTTGTCACAATCATGGGTACCAAGGCCACAATCATTACGATCTGCAATAGAATCAAGATTACAGAATCAGAAACTTTCACGCAACTTTCAATTCTGTACTTCCTATGACGGTTACCATCTATTAAAGCCAAAGGAAGCAAGGCATCCCAATGCTAGTCTGCCAATGGTGTTCTCTCATATTTGAACCTACCAGTACATGTCCTCCCGTCTCCTGTGAATCCGGGTTTGCAGGCACAAGTGAAAGAGCCTTGTTTGTTTGTGCAAACCCCATTGGTCTTGTCACAGTTGTGGGTTCCTATTGTGCATTCATCGATATCTGTAATAAATTATAGTGATGGTATGTTAAACTGTCCGATGTCTACGTATGATAGACGAATTGAAAAAAATATTATGATACTCTCATTATGACATTTGTCTTACCTCTACAGATCTTTCCATCACCCGTGAAGCCAGCTTTACAAGAACATTTGTAACTTCCGGCAGTATTCGTACATATGCCATTAGTTTTGTCACAGTTATTAGTTCCCAAGTTACATTCGTTGATATCTGAAAAGGAAAGAAAACACTATTCTCAACAGCAGTTGAAAATTTAAAAGACGAAGATACCACATAGTACATGTAAACAAATGTTAGCGAGTGAAAGCTAATACACTCATCTCCCCCGCAAAATGTTTTTTTACCATTATTGTCGACACTTACCGGTACATGTCCTCCCATCTCCTGTGAATCCGGGTTTGCAGGCACAAGTGAATGAACCTTGTTTGTTTGTACATATTCCATTAGTCTTGTCACAGTTGTGGGTACCTGATGTACATTCGTTGACATCTGAAACCAATCAACAACGTCGTACTACATTGTACCGTCGTATTCTGATAGGATTGACCAATGAATGGTTGAAGAATCGAAATAGCATTCTAATTGTGGTTTATTGTCTTACCAGTGCAAACCCTCCCGTCTCCCGTGAAGCCAGATTTACAAGAACATTTGAAGCCTCCTGGTGTGTTTGTACATATACCATTGGTTTTGTCGCAGTTATTGGTTCCTAAGTTGCATTCGTTAACCTCTGAAAAGGAAATATCAAGTAAGATGACTGTCTGTCGAAGGACAAATATTTTTATCAGGATTCCGTTTGGGTTGCACTCTCTCTGGCCCTCTCCCAAATCACATCTTGATTCTCAAGGTCGACACCTACCTGTACATGTCCTCCCATTTCCTGTAAATCCAGGTTTGCAGGCACAAGAAAAAGAGCCTTGTTTGTTTGTACATATCCCATTAGTCTTGTCGCAGTTGTGGGTTCCTAATGTGCATTCATCAATATCTGAAACCAATAAACAATGTTTTAACTTGTATGACCTCGCACTTACGTTTACTCAGCACTAGATCGAATTTTCAGATAAATATTGTAAAATCGAAATGCAGTATATCGGCATTCTTACTAAAGGTTTTTATCACTTACCTGTGCAAACCCTTCCGTTTCCTGTGAAACCAGCTTTACAGGAACATTGGAAAGCTCCCGCTGTATTCGTACATATGCCATTGGTTTTGTCACAGTTGTTGGTACCTAAGTTACATTCATTCACATCTGCAACAGAAGGTAAAATTATGAAGGGCTGTCCAATTTGGAGCAGGATTCGTTCACCTTGACTTTGCTAACGCGACGCCTACCTGTGCATGTCCTTCCATCTCCTGTGAACCCAGGTTCACAGGCACAAGAAAACGTGCCTTGATTGTTTGTGCATATTCCATTAGTCTTGTCACAGTTGTGGGTTCCTGTTGTGCATTCATCGATATCTGAAAAGTTAAATAAAAGATGCTACGTTACTGATTCGTCATCATACATAAAATTGTTAATGTTAAAGGACCACTGTATTGCATCTTTCTGTCGACAGCCGGCGCCACCTGCACCATGCTCCAATACTGTAGTTATGCCTTTCGCCCCAGTGTTGGAGAATGTATGATTACAGTCTCGGTCACCCACTGCCGCTGGGATCGAACAAGTTTGTGTAGCAGTACTGCGGAACGAAACGGCTGGCTGCGCGAGACTAGTTGCATGCGGTAGTTTACCAAGTCGTTAATAGAGGTCTCCCCCTTAACGCGGGTACGTGTAACGTAGGATTGGGAAGCAATACTGTGGTCCTTTAAGTTGTGGTTGTCATCAAAAGCAAATGTCGATGGGCTTTGGCTGCTGTTGCTCTTACCTCTACAGATCTTGCCATCTCCAGTGAAGCCAGGTTTACATGAACATAGGAAACCTCCTTGCGTATTGGTACAGATACCATTGGTTTTGTCACAATTATTGGTACCGATATTACATTCATTCACATCTGCAACAGAAGATAAAATCATGCAGGTTGTGATTTGTAGGATGATTCTGATTCTGGGTTTATTGACATATGCACACATCCCGTCAGTATCGCTCATGATATCATGTTTACATGTAGCTTTGCTTTACTCTCGACACCTACCTGTACATGTTCTCCCATTTCCTGTGAATCCAGGTTTACAAGCACAAGAGAAAGTGCCTTGATTGTTTGTGCATATTCCATTATTCTTGTCACAATTGTGGGTTCCTGATGTGCATTCATTGATATCTGCAACAAATAAAATAAACAACTGTAACTTGTACAACAGTGTAAACAGATTCTCGACAGCTTCTAAATTAATAAATGATGGCAGAGTAAAAGTATTGCCAAATTTCATATTATCTCTTACCTCTGCAGGTCTTTCCGTCACCAGTAAAGCCAGGTTTACAAGAACATTTGAAACTTCCCACTGTATTCGTACATAAACCATTGGTTTTGTCACAGTCATTGGTTCCTATGTTGCATTCGTTAATATCTAAAATATGAAATAGAAGTCGGGCCTCTAAGGTGAAAGACATTGCTTCCTACCAGATTCGAACCCACGGACCCTCGCATAAGGCATCAATCGCCAGCACTAAGGGGCAGCACGCCTTAAACCACAGGCCAGATCCCCATCTTCAAAAAAGATGGTTCAATCTAAAAAAGCATATTATGATTATATAAGAAAAGGATGAAGCTGTAAGCTAATTGACAAAATCACCGGTGATTTGATGTCCATAGTTGTTTCGGGTGTATATCAATCGTCAGCATATTATGAGCACATTATAGGCTATGCTCTGTCAAACGGTTTTTGTTGGCTACGTTTCATTAACCAGGAATTACATGCCAACTTTTTTCTGCACACCCCAACACCTACCATTGCATGTTTTTCCGTTTCCTGAGAAACCAGGCTTACAGGAACACGTGAAACCTCCCTGAGTGTTAGTACAGATACCGTTGGTCTTATCGCAATCATGGGTACCGAGGGTACAGTCGTTACGGTCTACAATGAAATTAATAGTAAAGAAGTCTTTGAGAATTAATAAATTGGCAAACTTTGTTGCCGACGGTTTACCAAAGACGACATGCAAAGGAAGCGAGTGATTCCAAAAGTTATTTCCATGGTATTTCTTTCATTTTACCTTAATTTTTCCGACCTACCTGTACATGTCCTCCCATCTCCTGTGAATCCAGGTTTGCAGGCACAAGAGAAAGAACCTTGTTTGTTTGTACATATCCCATTGGTCTTGTCACAGTTGTGGGTTCCTGATGTACATTCATCGATATCTGTAACATATTATGGAGATGTTGTTGTCTAAGGATGTAAACTTAGTAAACATGTCACCATCGGCATAGTGCACGTACTGAGGAAATACTCAGATGGTATTTGTCTCACCTCTGCAGGTCTTTCCATCGCCAGTGAAGCCAGGTTTACAGGAACACTGAAAACCTCCTGCTGTATTCGTACATATACCATTAGTTTTGTCACAGTTGTGGGTTCCAAGGTTACATTCGTTAACATCTAAAGAGAAACAGAAGTCCAGTTTCACTTATTTTATTCGCCATCAACGAATGAAATAAAGAAGCCGAAAATATCAGACAGAAGTACTGTATAACAAGATAAACTATACGACACTCACTTGTTAGTTGCCCTTACCCTCTTATCACTTTCTCCAAAATCATCTGAATTCTCTATACCTACCTGTACATGTCCTCCCATCTCCTGTGAATCCAGGTTTGCAGGCACAAGAGAATGCGCCTTGATTGTTTGTACATATCCCATTAGTCTTGTCACAGTTGTGGGTTCCTAATGTGCATTCATCGATATCTGAAAAGGTTAAGGCAGATGTGTGTCACTGATTCGTCATCTTCTAGGTACTTGGATTGGTTGCCATCAAGACACCAGTGAATATCGACGGCCATTGATTCCTGTTGCTCTTACCTCTACAGACCTTTCCGTCACCAGTGAAGCCAGTTTTACAAGAACATTGGAAACCTCCTTGCGTATTCGTGCATATACCATTAGTTTTGTCACAATTATTGGTACCTGAGGTACATTCATTTACATCTGCAGCAGAAGATAATATTATGATGGACTGTCCAATTTACCGGCTATAATTTGCAGGATGATTCTGAATGGGTTTTAACCAGACATGCAGAGGTCTTTCAGTTATTAAAGGAATGGCGGGATGATGTCGCTCGTAATATCAGGTTAAATCATTGCTTCATTCTCGATGCCTACCTCTACACGTCCTCCCATCTCCTGTGAATCCCGTTTTACAGGCACAAGAGAACGCGCCTTGATTGTTTGTGCATATTCCATTGGTCTTGTCACAGTTGTGGGTTCCTGATGTGCATTCATTGATATCTGAAAGGTTCAGATAGATTGTGTCACTGATTCGTCATCTTCTAGGTACTTGGATTTTCGTGGTTGTCATCAAGATACCTGCGAATATGGATGCACAACAGCAATCAACGTCCAAGGACGTTGATTGCTATTGCGCTTACCTCTACAGGTCTTTCCGTCACCAGTGAAGCCAGTTTTACAAGAACATTGGAAACCTCCTTGCGTATTCGTGCATATACCATTGGTTTTGTCACAGTTGTTGGTACCTAAGTTACATTCATTTACATCTGCAACAGAAGGTGAAAATGTTATGAAGAGTTATCCAATTTGCAGGATGATTATGATTGAGTTTTTATCGACATCACACATCCTGACAGTGACAGTTATTATAGGAAAGGTGGGATTATGTCGCTCATAATATAGAATTGCACTTTGTTTTATTCTTGTTACCGACCTGTACATGTCCTCCCATCTCCAGTGAATCCAGGTTTACAGGCACAAGAGAACGCGCCTTGATTGTTTGTGCATATTCCATTAGTCTTGTCACAGTTGTGGGTTCCTAATGTGCATTCATCGATATCTGTAACAAATAAAACAATGTTGTGACTTGTGCAACTGTGTAAACAGATTCTCTTCAGGTTCTTAAGAATGATCAGTAACGAAAAACAGCCGATTTCTCATCACGTTACATATCTGCCTCACCTCTGCAGGTCTTTCCGTCACCAGTGAAACCGGTTTTACAAGAACATTGGAAACCTCCTTGCGTATTCGTACATATACCATTGGTTTTGTCGCAGTTGTGGGTTCCTAGGTTACATTCGTTGATATCTAAAAAGGAAATGATTAAATGCGAAAAATGATTAAATGAGAAAAAAAGTAATAAAATCTGACATCAGTAGTCATCAGTTCCATTGGGAAGTCTTCTCTGGTTATACCAGTCGTGTTTTTCTAAATTCATTGTCAAAAGGGGCTGTTCACTTTCGGAACCATTTTCCCAACTAACTTTTCATTATGTTGCAGTTGTTTGATTTTCATGATAACTTCAGGTATAATATTTTAATGTGAACTACATAATCATGAAAGAAAAATGTGACATCAGCTTCATTAATTAGGAAAACAAAGAGCATCTGCAAAATGTCCGAAATCAGCATGAAAATTGTGAAATTATTCCCTAATGTTTGTTGTACTGGGAGAGTAATGGTATTATTTATCATTCCTCGAAAAATCATTACTAAACATATTGGTTTTGCTGAAATATTTGCATAAAATGTGTGATTTTCTTCATTTCTGGACCCCTATTTAACTGGGGGGAGAACAGAACAGCATCCAGGCCTGTCAGATTTGAATGGAATGCTGTGGTAAAGATTATGGTCAATATCAGTTANCGATGCCTACCTCTACACGTCCTCCCATCTCCTGTGAATCCCGTTTTACAGGCACAAGAGAACGCGCCTTGATTGTTTGTGCATATTCCATTGGTCTTGTCACAGTTGTGGGTTCCTGATGTGCATTCATTGATATCTGAAAGGTTCAGATAGATTGTGTCACTGATTCGTCATCTTCTAGGTACTTGGATTTTCGTGGTTGTCATCAAGATACCTGCGAATATGGATGCACAACAGCAATCAACGTCCAAGGACGTTGATTGCTATTGCGCTTACCTCTACAGGTCTTTCCGTCACCAGTGAAGCCAGTTTTACAAGAACATTGGAAACCTCCTTGCGTATTCGTGCATATACCATTGGTTTTGTCGCAGTTGTTGGTACCTAAGTTACATTCATTTACATCTGCAACAGAAGGTGAAAATGTTATGAAGAGTTATCCAATTTGCAGGATGATTATGATTGAGTTTTTATCGACATCACACATCCTGACAGTGACAGTTATTATAGGAAAGGTGGGATTATGTCGCTCATAATATAGAATTGCACTTTGTTTTATTCTTGTTACCGACCTGTACATGTCCTCCCATCTCCAGTGAATCCAGGTTTACAGGCACAAGAGAACGCGCCTTGATTGTTTGTGCATATTCCATTAGTCTTGTCACAGTTGTGGGTTCCTAATGTGCATTCATCGATATCTGTAACAAATAAAACAATGTTGTGACTTGTGCAACTGTGTAAACAGATTCTCTTCAGGTTCTTAAGAATGATCAGTAACGAAAAACAGCCGATTTCTCATCACGTTACATATCTGCCTCACCTCTGCAGGTCTTTCCGTCACCAGTGAAACCGGTTTTACAAGAACATTGGAAACCTCCTTGCGTATTCGTACATATACCATTGGTTTTGTCGCAGTTGTGGGTTCCTAGGTTACATTCGTTGATATCTAAAAAGGAAATGATTAAATGAGAAAAAAGGGTAATAAAATCTGACATCAGTAGTCATCAGTTCCATTGGGAAGTCTTCTCTGGTTATACCAGTCGTGTTTTTCTAAATTCTTTGTCAAAATTTACAGCAGTTTGGGTCCATTCCTACACGTAATAAGATTTCTCTGCACACCCCAGCACCTACCATTGCATGTTTTTCCGTTTCCTGAGAAACCAGGCTTACAGGAACACGTGAAACCTCCCTGAGTGTTAGTACAGATACCGTTTGTCTTATCGCAATCATGGGTACCGAGGGTACAGTCGTTACGGTCTGCAATGAAATTAATAGTAAAGACGTCTTTGAGAATCAATAAATTGGCAAACTTTGTTGCCGATGGTTTACCAAAAACGACATGCAAAGGAAGCGAGTGATTCCAAAAGTTATTTCCATGGTATTATTTCTTTCATTTTGCGTTAATTTTTTTCGACCTACCGGTACATGTCCTCCCATCTCCTGTGAATCCAGGTTTGCAGGCACAAGAGAAAGAACCTTGTTTGTTTGTACATATCCCATTGGTCTTGTCACAGTTGTGGGTTCCTGCTGTACATTCATCGATATCTGTAACATATTATGGAGATGTTGTTGTCTACGGATGTAAACATGTCACCATAGTGCACGTGATCGAAGTTGAATATTGAGGAAATAGTACTTAGATATTCTATTTAAAGTATTTGTCTTACCTCTGCAGGTCTTTCCATCGCCAGTGAAGCCAGGTTTACAGGAACATTGAAAACCTCCTGCTGTATTCGTACATATACCATTAGTTTTGTCACAGTTGTGGGTTCCAAGGTTACATTCATTAACATCTGAAGAGAAATAGAAGTCCAGTTTCACTTATTCGCCATCAGCGAATGAAATAAAGAAGCCGAAAATTTCAGAAATTTTCAGAAGTTGTCAGTTGCCCTTACTCTCTTATCACTTTCTCCAAAATCATCTGAATTCTCGATACCTACCTGTACACGTTCTCCCATCTCCTGTGAATCCCGTTTTACAGGCACAAGAGAACGCGCCTTGATTGTTTGTGCATATACCATTAGTCTTGTCACAGTTGTGGGTTCCCAATGTGCATTCATCGATATCTGAAAAGGTTAAGGCAGATGTGTGTCACGGATTTGTCATCTAGGTACTTGGATTGGTTGCCATCAAGAAACCAGTGAATATCGACGGTCATTGATTCCTGTTGCTCTTACCTCTACAGACCTTTCCGTCACCAGTGAAGCCAGTTTTACAAGAACATTGGAATCCTCCTTGCGTATTCGTGCATATACCATTAGTTTTGTCACAATTATTGGTACCTGAGTTACATTCATTTACATCTGCAACAGAAGATAAAATTATGATGGACTGTCCTATTTCCCGGCTATAATTTGCAGGATGATTCTGACTGGGTTTTAACCAGACATGCAGAGATCTTTCAGTTATTAAAGGAATGGCGGGATGATGTCGCTCGTAATATCAGGTTAAATTTTGCTTCATTCTGGATGCCTACCTGTACACGTCCTCCCATCTCCTGTGAATCCCGTTTTACAGGCACAAGAGAACGCGCCTTGATTGTTTGTGCATATTCCATTCGTCTTGTCACAGTTGTGGGTTCCTGATGTGCATTCATTGATATCTGAAACAAATCCATAATGTTGTGACTCGTACAACTGTGTAAATAGATTCTCTACAAGGACGTATAAATGAATGCTCAGTGCGGTATCGAAGAACCGCCGAATTTTCATCACGTTACATTATCTGTCTCACCTTGGCAGGTCTTCCCGTCACCAGTGAAGCCAGTTTTACAAGAACATTGGAAACCTCCTTGCGTATTCGTACAGATACCATTGGTTTTGTCGCAGTTGTGGGTTCCTAGGGTACATTCGTTGATATCTAAAAAGGGAATGATTAAATGAGAAAAAGGTGAAGTTAACATCGGTAGGCTAGTCATCAGTTGCTGTTGCCAATTGGCAAGTCATCTATTGTTTATACCAATCGTGTTTTTCTAACGCACTGTTCATTGTCAATACATGTATTACAGAGTTTGTACTTTCCATCAAACAGCCTAGATTTCTCGTCATATCTCAGCACCTACCATTGCATGTCTTTCCGTTTCCTGAGAAACCAGGCTTACAGGAACACGTGAAACCTCCCTGAGTGTTAGTACAAATACCGTTTGTCTTGTCACAGTCATGGGTACCCTGGCCACAAGGGTCACGGGCTGCAATAAAATTGAGGATGTGGGTGTAGATGGCCGAGTCACAATTAAACGACCTGGCAGGTAACACTTTGTATACCGTCCTAGTCTGTATCCCAGAAGGAAAAGGACGACTTTTACATGTAAGCCTGGATCACTACCATTTCTTGTCTTCGTTACCATAACCGCTTCACTTGGAGGAAATGAGACCAAAAGAAGCTTAATCGATCTTCTTCCAAGAAAAGAACCGACCTGTCTCCTAACAGAAGAACAGAAAACCGAAGGATGGAACACCAGGAATGACCCCACGCGAACGTACATGTAACCTACACAATACTCTCAACTGAAGAGGGACGGGAAATCCCAGACAAGGCATTATCAATCAGGATATCAACGTTGTCGGCCTACAGAGAACCAAGATGGGGAGAGGATACAGAAACAACTACACCACTGGGACTGCCGAAGATGATAGCGCAACCAGAGATGAAAGAAGTGCGCCAATTGGGCCACTAAATTCTCCCGTTTGCAACTGCAAAAAGTGCTTGCTATTATTACCAAGCTTTGTTTGTGTCGCAGTAAAGCTTCATGTGAAGGTTGCTCTGTTAGTTTTTTCCTACGCCATGCTGTCACGCTTTTGCTGCTGTCAGTCTTTTTGTTCTGGCCTTACTTACTCGACCGGTCTATACTAAAGTGCAAAAACGTTAGGGCCTATTACCAAAAATAGATTATCTATTTTTGCTATTACTTTATGTTATGCAAATTACTACGTTGTGTACTTGCCTTAAATCCTGCAATAGACAGAGAATTTATCTGCTTATACAAAATAAAAACTACTTATCTGATTTTACGTCCGAACAGCTTGACAAGACGACATCACGATGTCCGTAAGTGTTTCGACTTGTATTATCACGTGGTGGGCTGCCATGTTCGGTCTGTTTTAAAACCTGAACGATTCAGAGCCAATGACAAGCAACCTTCCATCCATTAAAGATTCCTTTACAATAAAGAACGAGGAGTACCTAAACCTGCGTAAATGTCAACTTCAGAATTCTTACTCGACCGGATTCTTGAACACGATGAAATCTATAGGATTGGTATTTTCTGCGAAATGATGGCACGTGATAAAGGTCTTCTCTCGTGCATCGAATGTTGTAGAAATACATAACACTGGCCATTTGTACAAAATATCAATTTATTTTCATGTACAGTACTATTCCATACTATTAACAATGTGAACGCCTTTATTATTCAAATTGAACTTTGTTCAATTAAAATGTTATAATTTTCAGGTACTTTTATATTTACATGAGCAATGGCTCCATATAAAACTATCAGAATAAAAATCTACATGTATATACAAGTCAATCTCTCAAAATATCAATAGAAATAGGGTTATTTCTAAGTTTGTATGGTTTTTGTTAGTTCTTTCAAAAGCAGACACGTGTATCGTCTTGGCATCCATAATAACTATGTAACCATAATTATGACGGCTATGATATAAATGATAAAGGCAGGAAAGTAGCTGTATCCGCTATATAACGCTTACAGTATAATTCTCCAAACTACCGTAGGCCTATTCAAATGATAATGAAGAAACATTTGCTATCAATCGTCTACTTCTCTACAAAAATATCATCACGCAACGGAATCAGAAGGAAGGACTCGACCATCCGGCATGACAATCTCTCCACTCGGTAATGTTATGATGTGAGGTGTGTCCGCGCCTCCTGGAGTCCGGCTTCCCGTCGGAACAGGCTGGGGTGAGGGTACTGCAGCAGAAGGCGGGGCGGACGGTTTGTCATCGGGCAGTAGAGGAACTCTTGAACCGCTGACAGACGAAGAAGGTGATGATCCGATGGGTGCCGGTGCTACTTTTTGTTTACTTTTCCTGTTCTTTCGCCGGATCATGCAGACGACAACCAGAATGATGATGCAGATCACCACCAGTAGGATGAGCACGATCAGAAGAGGAATGACTGGAAATGAACCAGATATAAAAATTCATTGCTAGCATGATAATATACGGTACATTAATGGCAAAAAAGCAGTGTCCTTTTTCACCCGAGATTGTTTCGGTAACGATGCAACAGATGGTTCGACAAAAGTGACATTGAAAAAAAATATGAAAACACGGAGGAATGCAGTCGGATGGGTCTTATTAAGCGTATAAATTTAGGAGGGGTGGGCGTTTGTTACCAATTCCATAAAAATAGTTAATAAGGACATAAAAGAATGGTTTGATTGCTTTACGACAAGTGTAATGTACCATTGAAACGAATTTGATGGATGGAAAATGAATGTATGTAATGTGTTAGTATATGGGAACGTTGTGTTATGTGAAACTGGTGAATAAACCATTGTAAAGAGAAAAGGGGAAATCTATTCAAAAGAAAACCAACTCATCGTGGAATTAAAGAAGAAAAAAAGGGAAAAAGATTCCGATACCTTAAGATGTAACGATTAAGTAGAAAATCTACTTCTTCGTTTCACATGTGTGCATGTACGTTTACATGTGTTGCTGTACATGTAGGCCTACATGCCCATATTTTGAAACCGAGTTCTTCATCAGTTCCATCGACTTCGTTATCGACAGTCATAATTATTGTACTTCATTTTCGTCAACGCTCGGTGTTCCAAAAAACAGTCGTGAATGAGTTTTGATGTCGTCACTGGGGTATTCGGAATCTCTTCCTATTGCTATTACCAATGGATTTTACAAGAAGATATTCTGTAAAGACTGTATACCTTTTATTGGGACTACTATGTAATGACTAGAGCAGCCATTATCAGTATTGTTATATTGATGGCAAAGAGACCGGTTAAGGTTATCATCACGGGCAACACTGAAAGAAATTGTATGTGGATGATTATATAGCTAACGGGATGTTGATGGATTTCTATGACAGTACCCACAGCTTTTTGTTAGTACACTCATATCAGGTCGGCTAACACGCTACATAATTAGCACATGAATGCCAATTCTACACTTACCTATCTTACTGATGTTATCACCTTCATCATCGCAGTTTAGTTCGTCGTAACCATTCAGACAGTC
>NMRB01000295.1:106456-143455 GCA_002633025.1 Notospermus geniculatus
TTCTCCAAACTACCGTAGGCCTATTCAAATGATAATGAAGAAACATTTGCTATCAATCGTCTACTTCTCTACAAAAATATCATCACGCAACGGAATCAGAAGGAAGGACTCGACCATCCGGCATGACAATCTCTCCACTCGGTAATGTTATGATGTGAGGTGTGTCCGCGCCTCCTGGAGTCCGGCTTCCCGTCGGAACAGGCTGGGGTGAGGGTACTGCAGCAGAAGGCGGGGCGGACGGTTTGTCATCGGGCAGTAGAGGAACTCTTGAACCGCTGACAGACGAAGAAGGTGATGATCCGATGGGTGCCGGTGCTACTTTTTGTTTACTTTTCCTGTTCTTTCGCCGGATCATGCAGACGACAACCAGAATGATGATGCAGATCACCACCAGTAGGATGAGCACGATCAGAAGAGGAATGACTGGAAATCAACCAGATATAAAAATTCATTGCTACATGTAGCATGACAATATACGGTACATTAATGGCAAAAAAGCAGTGTCCTTTTTCTCCCGAGATTGTTTCGGTAACGATGCAACAGATGGTTCGACAAAAGTGACATTGAAAAAAAAATATGAAAACACGGAGGAATGCAGTCGGATGGGTCTTATTAATTAGCGTATAAATTCAGGAGGCGTGGGCGTTTGTTACCAATTCCATAAAAATATTTAATAAGGACATAAAAGAATGGTTTGATTGCTTTGCAACAAGTGTAATGTACCATTGAAACGAATTTGATGGATGGAAAATGAATGTACATGTAATGTGTTAGTGTATGGGAACGTTGTGTTATGTGAAACTGGTGAATAAACCATTGTAAAGAGAAAAGGGGAAATCAATTCAAAAGAAAACCAACTCATCGTGGAATTAAAGAAGAAAAAAAGGGAAAAAGATTCCGATACCTTAGATGTAACCAGAAAGTAGAAAATCTACTTCTTCGTTTCACATGTGTGCATGTACGTTTACATGTGTTGCTGTACATGTAGGCCTACATGCCCATATTCAAACCGTCCATCGACTTCGTTATCGACAGTCTACTTCATTTTCGTCAACGCTCGGTGTTCCAAAAAACAGTCGTGAATGAGTTTTGATGTCGTCACTGGGGTATTCGGAATCTCTTCCTATTGCTATTACCAATGGATTTTACGAGAAGATATTCTGTAAAGACTGTATACCTTTTATTGGGACTACTATGTAATGACTAGAGCAGCCATTATCAGTATTGTTATATTGATGGCAAAGAGACCGGTTAAGGTTATCATCACGGGCAACACTGAAAGAAATTGTATGTGGATGATTATATAGCTAACGGGATGTTGATGGATTTCTATGACAGTACCCACAGCTTTTTGTTAGTACACTCATATCAGGTCGGCTAACACGCTACATAATTAGCACATGAATGCCAATTCTACACTTACCTATCTTACTGATGTTATCACCTTCATCATCGCAGTTTAGTTCGTCGTAACCATTCAGACAGTCTTTTTTCCCATCACAGATGACGGAGTTTGCAATGCAAGTCTTCTCAACGCGACACCAGGTGTATCCAGCTAATGGACAGACAAACGCTGTAGGAGGAAAAAACAAAACATCAGCTGCCTGCACCTAACGTAACAAAGCAAGATCATCCATCATGTTTCACATGCTTCTTCGTTATCACACAAGTTGATTACCATATTTTCTTTGAAATAAATCGTACTGTGTAGCCTATCGTATGTAGGCTTTTCATTTTATGTCCTCATATTACGTGGTAAATAACACAGCGGTATACATGTATTCCAATTTCTCAAGTAGGCTACGCAGAAAATTTCAACTCAAATAAAATCGCTTAAAAATATTTGAATCAAGCACAATACGGAAAAACATTGCATGATGCAGGTTGATGTACGATATTCCATCCTATTGTGTTGGAACCGTTCTCGCAACACTGTTACATCATCCTCTCCAATAAAGTTGCATTGTCAGTGTTTCATTTACATCAAGCCAAAAGGCAATAATCTGAATTAGAAATTCACGAGTTACGTAGGGTGAAATGCTCAAACTATGATTTATTTAGGACTTGACGACTGAAAGAAGCAAAGGAAGCGTGCATAAAGGAGTAGAAATGATAAAAGGTACGAAAATTTATATATGAAACGGTAATGCAGTGTCAAATCAGTGGGAATGCATAAAAAGCAAGGTTAGTAGGCTACAGTACCTCCACCGTGAGTCAATTTTGTTGGGATGACAACAGATGAGGTTGGTCCTTCAGTAGAAGTAGTTGATGGACTTGTCAGAGCAGGAGTTGGGGTGGACGATCCCCTCAGTGTGCGAGACGTGCTTGCTACGACTGGTCCGGTAGCTAGTGCAGTAGAAGAACCTTCTAATGTGCTAATACTGGTGTATGATCCAGCTTTAGGTGCAGATACTGTGCTAGCTGATATTGATGTTGGTGGTGGCGTTTCATGACTGGTTTGCATAAAGCTAGAGGGTGAATCGATCACTGATTCAATCGTCGATGGCCCACTTCTTGTAGTGATGGTGTCTCTTTGGTAGCTTGGCAGAAAGTCCGTTTGTGAGGTTGATGGTGGCACGTAACTAGAATGTATGGTTCTTCCATCTGCCTGAGAACCTGGTGAACTGTCCAATCCAGTTTTAGCTGTAGTTGTGCTAGCTGATATTGATGTTGGTGCCGCCATTTGATGACTGGTTGGCGTAAAGCTAGAGGGTGAATCGATCACTGATTCCATCGTTGATGGCCCACTTCTTATAGCGATGGTGTCTCTTAGGTAGCTTGGCAGAAAGTCCGTTTGTGAGGCTGATGGTGGCACGTAATTAGAATGTAGGGTTATTCCATCTGCCTGAGAACTTGGTGAACTGTCCATTCCAGTTTTAGGTGCAGATATTGTGCTAGCTGATATTGATGTTGGTGCCGCCATTTGAGGACTGGTTGGCATAAAGCTAGAGGGTGAATCGATCACTGAATCAATCGTCGGTGGCCCGCTTCTTGTAGTGATGGTATCTCTTTGGTAGCTTGGCAGAAATTCCGTTTGTGAAGCTGATGGTGGCTTATAACTAGAATGTACGGTAATTCCATCTGCCTGAGAACCCGATGCACTGCCCAATCCTGTTTTCGGTGCAGATACTGTGCTACCTGGTATTGTTGGGGCCGTTTGAGAACGGGATTGCCTGAGGCTTGAGGGTGAATCGATCACTGATTCAATGGTCGATGGCCCACTTCCTGTAGTGATGGTGTCTCTTATTTGGTAGCTTGGCAGATAGTCTGTTTGTGAGGCTGATGATGGCAGATAACTGGAGTGTATGGTAATACCTTCTGCCTGAGAACCCGATGCACTGCCCAATCCTGTTTTCGGTGCAGATACTGTGCTACCTGGTATTGTTGGGGCCGTTTGAGAACGGGATTGCCTGAGGCTTGAGGGTGAATCGATCACTGATTCAATCGTCGATGGCCGACTTCTTGTAGTGATGGTGTCTCTTAGGTAGCTTGGCAGATAGTTCGTTTGTGAAGCTGATGGTAGCAGATAACTAGAACGTATGGTAATTCCATCCGCCTGAGAATCAGATGAACTGTCTTGTGTGGTTGAAATACCCGATGTTTGGATGGCTGTCGATGAAGAACCATAAGTTTCGGCGGAGAATGTAAGACCTTCTGATGTTGACATGGTTCTAGTTGGCGCTTTCTCGGTATGTGATGAGATCGTGGAGTCTATCTGAGCACTAGATGAAGCAATTGGTGACGGTAATAGTGTTCGTAACAGTGTTTTGGTTGGTTCTTCAGGTTGGCTCCGTCGAGAATCATTGTCACTCACAGACATTGTTTCCGATGTTGTCGAATAGCTTACATGTACCTGGAAGCTAAGTGAACTCGTTGTTCTCAAAAAAGTGTTTTTGGTGTCGATGTAAGAATTTTCAGAGGATCGTTCGCCTGTTTGTATTACTGTACTTGAAGCAGTTGGCGTTGACAAAATTCCTGTTTGCAGGTTACCAAACGAGTAGCCAAATGAGCCAGATGACGACGAAAGTATATCTTGCAGAATAGTGGTATGGTTTGCTAGAGTAGATGTGTCAACCACACTCCGTTGGGTGTTGAAAATTGAAAAGGCAGATGGTAATGAAGTAGGTATGTCTATTTGAGAATTCAGTGTAGGTGCTATTTGCATTGTTAGCACAGTAGGCCTACTTTGTAATTCAACGGATGGATAGGATCCAGTGAATGCTTCCTTTGTTACAACACTTTGGTGGGATAGTGTTATGGAATGACCCGATGTCTGTATTTGTTTTGTCACAGGCCTGGTTGCTGTAGTTGCCAAAGTTGGGATATCCTCGGCGCGAGTTCTGGCTGTCGCCCATTCCATATCAGTTCCTGGTGTTGCCGTCACACTTGTGTCTGTGCCTTGTGAACTACTGGTACTGGGTTCAATCAACATCGACCTTGTTCCTCCGGCGGAAATTCTTGTCACAGCCTTTGAATTTGTTCCTGTTGATCGTATACTTGTAGCAGTTGATGGCATTGCTTTCGTAGGCCAAATCCCACTTCCGGGTTTGAATGTTCCAGTTCCAATGAGGGCAGTTTCCCCAGTTGAAGTAGGCGCTGCTGTTTCGGTTACAGATACTTTCGTGGAAGTAGCTGTCATGTCTGTAGGCGTACTTGTTCCTGTGATAGCCTTGCCTGTTGCTGATATGGCGATGGTAGCTGTTGTGGTCTGCATTGTTGCTGACCTTATCCAAATTCCGGTTGTTAATGTCCCGGCTCCAATAAGGGTAGTTTCACCAGTTAGAGGAGGCGATGTTGCGTCGGATATAGATTTCATGGGTGTACCTGTAGGCGTACTTGTTCCTGTGATAACCTTGCTCGTTGCTGACATGGTGATTGCAACTGTTGCTGTCTGTATGGTTGCTGATGACCCTCCACCTAGAAGATACGCCAGCGAACTGATAGATCAGATATTTGCGGGGCCGAGAGAGGCAAATGTTAACTAAGTTCTAAAGGCAAAGGTAGTCGTTCACTCTATTCCGCTCAGACCTCAGCTCAGACCGTATCTCGAAATGCACTAAAGGGCTCCGCAAACCAGCGATTTTTCGAGCGATTTTCTAGGTGACCGGCCTTGCGACCACCGAAGCGACTAACATATTTTCAGTTTTTACAATTTTTGCTGACTCGTTTGCGACAAATGCCTCCTTGGAAGATCAGTGATGTGGTGGAAAACATCACTGATCCATCTCAAAGGTAAATATCGCAGGCGACGTAATCGTCGCATCGGTAGTCGCCCCCATTTTAGTCGCTAGTGTGCGGAGCCCTTAAGACGAAAGGAGTCAACTCCCTTCAGCATGTTTAGTGAAAGGTATGTTAACGCTTGAAATCTTTCGTCGTGTGACACAGCATGAGGTGAAGCCTGAAGCGGACAATTAAGATGATGTTATAGACGCTATTTTTTTCTAAACCTCTAATACGAAGTTACCCACACTCCACGGTGCAGACTGGACAGTTAGCAAGGGAAAAAATGTTAGTCTAGATGCATTATACAACAACACCAAAGTAATTAGAATGTTATCCCGCCTTCGTTGCAGAGGAAGTAAGATGCATTAACTATTGAATTAAGAAGATTTTGTTAAAATATAATACCAGCCGGGCAAACTTTCAAGTCGCATCTTTTCGTCTCTTTACTTAATCCTTGGCATTTAACCCCGCTGCCCTTCGGCGCTGGGGCATTACATTCTCTGACTCGCAAAATAGATCCATTTCCGCATGAAACTGAGCACGCCCCCCATGAACCCCATTGACCCCAGGCGCCATCGACATCTGAAATGAACAGTGTATTAACTACAAAAAGTGCCAAAATACATTTTTGCAATGTAATTCAACTAATGTCGCTTGTATGCTGCACGTGGGAATAGTTTCGTCCTGGGGGTCCTACCAAAGATGGCTTGCCCTCATTATCGATGTTGTGTGGCAGTAACAGAGAAACCTTTTAAAATGTACCATGGTAGGCTACATGTATGCCAGTAGCCTACCGGTACACGGTTTGGTTTACTGAATCAAAGATTGCTTCTTGTCAAATTGACAAGAACTACGAAGTCGTGTTGTTGCAGTGAGAAACACAGAAGAATGTACAGGCTACATAGATCTATGTACATCACCAAAATGAATGTTAACTTAGTTTCTAGCGACTAGTCAAACCCTATAAGCAGTCATCGCTTATAAAATGCTGTATTTGAATTCGTAAAACGTAAATGAACCTACCTTCTGATGTGCAGGTTATACCATTCCCAGTGAAACCTGTTTTGCACGCACACGTATAGGAGCCCACTGTGTTGGTGCACAGCCCATTTGTTTTGTCACAACTGTTGATTGCTCCTGCCTTGCATTCGTTTATATCTGACGGAAAAATGAAATAGTAATAATAAAATTAACAGAAGGCTCATGGAAATCACACTGACGTCGACATGAAATGCTCGAAGTTCATCGGGCAGTTCGTGGCTTAGTTTACCGTCAGTGAACCAACAAATTGTGCAAGGAAAGTAACAGAAACTGACCTGTGCATTGCTTCCCATTTCCGGTGAATCCATTCCTACAAACGCATAGGAATGACCCTTGGATATTTGCGCAAAGGGCATTTGTGGCACAGTCATTTACATTTCCAGGAGTGCATTTCGCGTTTTCTGAAAAACAATATAGGGAGTTTTCGACCTAATACATGTAGTTACACGTAATGGCCTTTGTAATACAGTGTACATGTATATGGTGTTTTGCAGCCAAGCTACTGACATGGATATGCCGACGGTATTTCAACCTAAATTGTCGAGTTCAGCCTAGCCTACATGCATCGCACAGAATGTATATCATTTGAGGCCACGTCGCGAAATAGAATACAACGCCGGAGTTTATTTCATGTTGCCCTGCTGGGTCAGCTTTGTTCAACCCGTAGTTATGTGTATCAATTTCCGGCCAACTTGCGATGGGGCGGTGGGTGATGGACATTTGCTGTAAGGGCATTGAGTACTACACCGATTCCATTGAATTCTCTCAGGGGTTTGTGTGCGGTGACGAAGGGAGCGAGCACTAAGATGAACGTTGCTCTACAGGGGGGGGGGGGATAAATAGTTATATATTACTTCAAAACAGTTAAAAGGTTCTAAATTATCGCAAAACAACGTGCTTACTATTACAGGTCTTTCCGTCACCAGTGAAACCGGGTTTACAAGAACATTGAAAACCTCCTGCTGTGTTCGTACATAAACCATTGGTTTTGTCACAGTTGTGGGTTCCTTGGATACATTCATTGATATCTAAAAAAGGGCATGGTTGAATAAGAAAAAGGCGAAGCGAATATCAGTAGTCATCAGTTGTTGTTGCCAATTGGGAGATCGTGTATGGTTTATACCAATCGTGTGTAATATCGATGGGAGAAATCTCACCCGTGCAGGTCCTGCCGTCTCCACTGTAACCAGTCTTACAGGAACACGAGTAGGATCCTGGTGGTCTGTTGTCACATATACCATTCTTCTGGTTGCAGTTGTTCGTCGTTGTCGACGCACATTCGTTGATGTCTGAAAACATGCGATCATATCGCGTCAGAACGAGCACTAAGAACCCCTGATGTTCTCAGGATGAACTTTGCTCTACAGGGGGGATAAATAGTTATATACACACCTGTGCATTTCTTGCCATCTCCAGTAAACCCTGCTTTACATTTGCACGTGAATCCCCCTTGCGTGTTGGTGCAAATACCATCAGTTCGATGACAATCGTTCCCGCCTCCTGGGGCACATTCGTTGATGTCTGAAAAGACAATATAAAAGTCAAGAAACCTTCAAATGATGGGTCATTTGAATAAAGACGAGCAAATGCTTTTACTTCACATTTGTACAGCATTGCCTAGTGCATTTGTATTGCAGAATTCAAGTAAAAGCATTTACTACTCTTTATTCATATGGCCCCATGTCTTGACCGATCAATATTAATAAATTATTGCTGCCAAACTTTGCTGTACCGGGGGATAAAAAGTTATACACACCTGTGCATTTCTTGCCATCTCCAGTAAACCCTGCTTTACATTTGCACGTGAATCCTCCTTGCGTGTTGGTGCACACACCATTAGTTGGATGACAATCGTTCCCACCTCCTGGGGCACACTCGTTGATATCTACATGTATAAAAAAATGCATCAAAAAAAATTCTAATAATTGACGAGTGTGACCCTGGTGTGTTGGCGCATATAAATTGCTTGTTCGACACGAATCACTCATCTACTGCTTTGTGCTCAGCAATGTTGCTGCTAATAGCAGCAACATTGCTGAGCACAAAGCAGTAAGGCACCTGAGACGTTTTCATAATGTAGCTTTTATAGTGAATACGCTAGTCAAAACCAATTGTATGATCTATGCATATACATGTAGTACTCAAGTAGGGCCTACTGACCTGTGCATTGCTTTCCATTGCCGCTAAACCCTTTGTTACAAACGCATCTGAAATTCCCTTGAATATTTGTACAAGCTGCATTTTGATGACAGTCATTCACGTTACCAGGAGTGCATTTAAGGTTGTCTGAAAAGCAAGAGTCATGGAAAGTTTGAACCCTTTAACAACTGCATAGCTCCTTTCTTGAAGACAACGAAACATTCACCGTTTGATACAATTGCTATGAACTGGGCATTCGCACTCTGTTACTTCAGAAGGGAGCAATGTCTTACCTGTGCATTTCTTGCCATCTCCGCTGAATCCTTGTTTACACGCACACGTGAATCCCCCTTGCGTGTTGGTGCACACACCATTTGTTGGATCACAATCATTTCCGCCTCCTGGAGCACATTCGTTGATATCTGTCAAAAAATAACCCACTTAAGTCGAAACCCTTCCAACATTGGTTGAAAACGAAGAGACATCGTCAGTTACCGAATAGTTTATTCAAACTACGGCCAAAAATTGCTGAGATTGTGCTGCACACCACAAGCTAGTCGAGTAGGTTTCTCACCTGTGCATTTCTTGCCATCTCCTGTGAAACCTTTTTTGCACGCACAGGTGAATGCCCCTTGCGTGTTGGTGCACACACCATTAGTTGAGTCACAATCGTTCCCACCTCCTGGAGTACATTCATCGATGTCTGAAAAAAATAATTCAACGAAGTCGAGAAAAGTGGTGAAGTAAAACAGCCTTTTATTGATCAGCTCTTAGCCTATATGGGGAAGGTCTATTTACAGGAGGAACTGCCTTACCTTTGCAGCTCTTGCCATCGCCAGTGAATCCTTTTTTACACGCACACGTGAATCCCCCTTGGTTGTTGGTGCACACACCATTGGTTGAGTCACAATCGTTCCCGCCTCCTGGAGCACATTCGTTGATGTCTAAAAAGACAATTTAAAAGTCAAGAAACCTTCAAATCATATGTTGCTAGATATATATTAATAGATTACTCCACCAAACTTTGCTCTGGAGGGGGACTGATAAATAATTATACGCACCTGTGCATTTCTTGCCATCTCCAGTAAACCCTGCTTTACATTTGCACGTGAATCCTCCTTGCGTGTTGGTGCACACACCATTAGTTGGATGACAATCGTTCCCACCTCCTGGGGCACACTCGTTGATATCTACATGTATAAAAAATGCATCAAAAAAAATTATAATAATTGACGAGTGTGACCCTGGTGTGTTGGCGCATATAAATTGCTTGTTCGACACGAATCACTCATCTTCTGCTTTGTGCTCAGCAATGTTGCTGCTAAGGCACCTGAGACGTTTTCATAATGTAGCTTTTATAGTGAATACGCTAGTCAAAACCAATTGTATGATCTATGCATATACATGTAGTACTCAAGTACTGACCTGTGCATTGCTTTCCATTGCCGCTAAACCCTTTGTTACAAACGCATCTGAAATTCCCTTGAATATTTGTACAAGCTGCATTTTGATGACAGTCATTCACGTTACCAGGAGTGCATTTAAGGTTGTCTGAAAAGCAAGAGTCATGGAAAGTTTGAACCCTTTAACAACTGCATAGCTCCTTTCTTGAAGACAACGAAACATTCACCGTTNCCAGTAGGCCTATACGGGTGTTATTTGTTGAACATTTCTGTGAATTACCCTGTTACGTCATGGTCCCGGAACGACAAAACCCAACGGAAAATTAATCAATCGCACGGTACACAGATTAAACCACAAATAGCAATCTGTTTATCCGTACTGACAACCACGAGTCACTTTCACCCCACCAGCACCAGTAGAAAATGTGCACCAATGAACAACAAGGGGCCGTGGGCCTATTCACGCTGTGCTGCACGGGGGCGGTCACAGGCACTTATAATGAACCGGTCTTAAATCGATGAAAGTAGAGTATATTAATAGATTACTCCACCAAACTTTGCTCTGGAGGGGGACTGATAAATAATTATACTCACCTGTGCATTTCTTTCCATCTCCAGTAAACCCTGCTTTACATTTGCACGTAAATCCTCCTTGCGTGTTGGTGCACACACCATTAGTTGCGTCACAATCGTTCCCGCCTCCTGGAGCACATTCGTCGATATCTGGAAAAAGCAATCCCGTGAAACAAGACACATTTATTTGCATTCACTCGTTGCATATCGTTATGCATGGGCTTTGAAAAGAAAAAAAACGAAAAAAATCGAATTGGTTATTACATCAGTATTAGAGAGGTTGCGCACTTTTCCGACTCCGACTCCGGCTTCAACTACCAGAATGAATTGCAGTCCGCTGTAGACATCCTTAATAAAAACGACTTGATAGACGTTTGGAAATCGTAGAATGCCATAACTTTGTGGCAGAATTATTTTGACCTGTAATCGGAAGTGCATGTAAATCGCAAATATTATAGTCGTGTTTCAAGTCGTAACGACTGGGCTTACGACTTCAACGACTTCGATATTCATTATTTATCCGCACTTCCCATTGATAAGGCCAAATTTTTCTGCCTTCAATTTATGATGTTTGACGAAATGAAAACGTCTATGAAATCGTTTTTATCAAGGATGTCCACAGCGCACTGCAGTTCATTCTCGTAGTTGAAGTCGGAGTCGAAGTCGGAAAGGTGCGCAACCTCGCTAATAACCTCACCTGTACAGGTCCGTCCGTCTCCAGTGAAGCCCTTTTTACAGGAACAAGTGTAGGCCGATACGGTGTCAATACAGTTAGCATTCTTGTGACAAGTATGGGTTCCCAATGCACACTCATTTTTTCCTGGAAATTGGCAAAAAGTACTTAAGTGCAGTTTTCTGGTGAAATTTGTGCTCCTATCGACTGAATATACTGATATCAGTACCTGACTCATATGTGAGAGATATTCTTCAGGCCTGGAATTGGTTTCGATCATTCTTAACAATGCGTATGATTTAAGCGCTGCGGGCAAGCATTCCTGCTGAATTACCGGACGGACTGTGGACTTTTGCATTAGCTCATGCCTACGATTCCTTGGCGCTGCTGCTACCAGCGCTTAAAGCAGGCATATGTCAGGTCTAATATCACCATCGTCTGGTACTTACCAAAGGCAAAATAAGGTTTGATTTAAATCAACTCGATGACTGGCAAAGAGATAGTAGGGGATCTGAATCGGATCATGAAGACATCCTTCGCGGAAAATTATTCGCCTTATTGTGGGAATGTGAAAATCACTTTACAACTGGCTTATCACCAACATAGTGTTTCCACACTCCCGGCCAAATAAAGCACACCTGATGTATCTACATGTATAGTGCAGCTTGTTGGCAGAAAAATGCCACTCGTGCATCGTACCTGTATCGGTTACTGTAAATCCAAGATCATTCGAAAACAGGAACTTAAATAACACAAAAAAATCATCCTCTAATAGAGGATGTCATGTCTGTGCATTAATTACTTCCTCTGAATTATGCGAAAATGTCATTGAAGCGAATCGTAACTGAAAAAGCTACAAAACTAGGAAGGTTACAGTTAACCGATATGGCAACAGTGAGAGTGACTCTACTTGGGCATTTTGGCAACTACGTTAGGCACAGGCGTAAAAGCATATTTTAGATGAAAAAGCGAACATGGCAAGTCTACATTTGAAATTTCATTGCTATAGTACATTCTCAGGGACGCCAGTAATTCCAGCAAAGACGGGGTGACCCAACCCAGAAAACCAGTCATACCACATACATGTGAAAAGGATAGAAAGAGAGATATGGGATGGAATGATGTGGGTTGGTGGAAGAAAAATCACTGGACTGACAACATAAGCAATTGAAAAGGTGTGGACGGAAGTGACTGCTGAAGTGATAACAAAAACAGTAAGATAGAATAGGGAAAGTACAATGTAATTCACAAGACACCGCATGATTCAATGCATAAGCAGAGCGTTTTAGGCCTATATGTTGCAATCCCTTTTCTCAGAACTCTAAAACTAGGAGATGTGTTGCTTCTGCACTGGAGTGGACGGGTTTCCGTTCCCCCGTCAAAAAATGTACGATTAGAAACAAGGTTGGCCTGCACTAAGAAATATATTTAGAATAAAAAGGGGGAAAGTACACAGAACATGGAATCACCGTCATACGTGTGAGCAATAAATAAATTACAAAAGGCACAACTACCAAATAACAAAACTCGTAAAAACTCGTAAAAATGACTTCAAAAAGAGTTAAAAGGTCCTAGATTATCACAAAACAGCCTGCTTACCAATACAAGTCTTTCCGTCTCCCGTGAAGCCGGGTTTACAAGCACACGTAAACGACCCGTCGGTGTTGGTGCAGATGGCATTTACCTTGTCACAGTTGTCCGTCCGCAACTGGCACTCATTGATATCTGGAAATGACAAGAAAAAATGATTGTCAACATAACCAGTTATTTAAGGCGGGGGGCTACCTATGCCGACTTTATTGACGCTCTTTGAAAACAAGCGTCCTGACATATTCATGACAAAAAATAACTAATTGATTTCAACGAAATGTTTTAGCTAACCGTTATGCTCCCGTTCTGCGAAAGAATTGTTTATTTTGACAAATTACGATGGAGTTAATTAATTTATAACAAATTGTCAAAATTTGAGTTTTCAAACAATTTTGCAGACTGAATGTGAATGACTGGTCGTTTGACCAGCGCACAAAGGAAAGTTCCGTGCATTGCCACTAGGGAATGAGCTCAGCTATAGGTAGCCCCCCGCCTTAAGTCTAGTTTATCCACATTGGTGCATTCGGGCCACGGTGTAAGTATGATGGGGGAAATCTCACCCGTGCAGGTCTTGCCGTCTCCATTGTAACCAGTCTTACAGGAACACGAGTAGGATCCTAGTGTGTTGCCACATATACCATTCTTCTGGTCGCAGTTGTTCGTCGTTGTCGACGCACATTCGTTGATGTCTGAAAAAATGCGATCGTATCAGAAAGACACTAACGCATGTCTGGAGGAGTATCAGAAAGGATGCCGATTGCTGCTAGACAGCAACTGATGGATTGATCTATAATCTGGGGAAGACTACCAGAGCGGTCGAGTCATTCGAACTTTGAAGCCGGGCATATGACGTATAGTGATGGATTTTTCTGGATTTTCTTGTGAAAGGGAAATGCGATTGTAATCTCACCAGTGCATGTTCGTCCATTTCCAGTAAAACCTGTCTTGCAAACACACTGATATCCGCCTTGGTTGTTGAAGCAGACAGCATTTGTCTTGTCGCAAGTGTGTGTAGTGGGCGAGGCGCATTCGTCGATGTCTGAAAGCCAAAGAAATGAGATTGCATACCAGATACAATATAGAATTGGCAGGCCCTGGATGCATCATGCCTGGGAATGGCTTGCTGTCGAAACGTGCACTCGATGCAGGGTGGTTTCCTTGCCTTGAACCTGCGCCAAAATCTGATTGGCCAAGCTGTAGATGGCAGGACCGGATTGCCAATATTCACCAACTTAGTATTTTCGCTTTTACTTTATTACACAATCCTTGCAAGCGAGTTTCTTGAAAATCAATGAACCAGCATCAAAGCACCCACCTTTACAAGTCTTGCCATCACCAGTAAAACCAGTCTTACACGCACATGTGAACGCTCCAATAGTATTGGTACATATACCATTTTTTGGGTCGCAATTGTGGGTGCCCAATTTGCATTCGTCCACATCTGTAAAATCATGAAGAATATCAGGAAACATCGAAGGACAACAGTTTTCATTAGGGCGGCCAAGTTGCGCAGATTTCATTTGTCAATTTGACCACCTCATTGATAATTTGGCTTTTAAAAGATCATCGACGGCACATGTACCATGTGCTTAGCAACCTTCAGAAGAAGTAGAATCAAGTCTGCACTTTTATCTCATTTTCCAATACCGATGGTTACAGTGGGACGAGTGCAGTTAGTATCACGACGAATGGTAAACATATTTCTTGAATTCAACGCCGTCTATACCGTATTTTCACACCTAAGATTCGTAAGAAGTCACTCAGCAATATTCAGGCTCTGCCCACTCGTATTTACTATGCAGGGAACATTGTGCTAAGCCGACCAATGGCGTGTAAATGTTTTGACATGTCAATGGGATCCTAGCTACGATAGAGGGCAGCACAACCAAACCCGGTCCTATACAATGGACGCATTCTGTGTGGAAATTGATCAGGACCGGGATGTCAGTTTCATTTCAATAGTTTTAACCACTAGTGACACCTATTGAGGCAGTGAGCTAGGGTCCCCATTGACCGAACTGCCTCACGTCCTGCTTGCCTGCTATCAGTTTCACTTTACTAACAGTTTCTTTTTGTTAAGCCTATGTCATTCTATGCATTGTATGAATCACCCATGACTACCAATCGGTTGGAAATAGTCTTTGACATTGGTGACCATCGCAGTAGGCGTTGATGCTTCATGTTACTTGATGAACTAGTCTTAGGTGTGAAACAACGGTCTATTTTTGGTTGTTGTAGGTTGATACAAAAGAGTTTGCTCCATGTGTTAACGCAGGAGCAATTTGAGAAAAGAGCTGTGAGAATAGTGCATCACTACCACTACGAAGCATATTGTTAGAGCAGTTATGCCACAATCAAATCATCCTGTCTTAGTGGATTTTGTCAACGGTATCTGCAAATTGCAAAACGCTCAGTTGTGAAAAAATGTATACAATGTGCAAATAACAAATCAAGTAGATAGATCTGTTGAGATCTCGGATGCCAAAACTTTCGTTTTGTTTTTCAATACAATACCTGAGCACGATTTCCCGTCACCCTTGTAGCCAATTTTACACGAACACTTGTAACTACCAGGTGTGTTCGTGCAGATACCATTTGTCTTGTCGCAGTTATTAATATTGGAAACTGCACATTCGTCGATGTCTTCGCACGTCTGTCCACTTCCGGTGAATCCAGGCGTACAAGAACACGTAAAGGAGGTCGGCGTGTCCGTACAGATTGCATTTTTGTCACAATCGTGTCTGTTCGTCGCACACTCGTCTACTGCACCTGTGGAGATCCGCATGCTTGAGAGTGAATACATGTACCTAGGCCTACTAGTAGCAAAATAAACAACCCGACGACAGCATCTGCATGATACTTGCTGGAGCTGTGTTGCGATGTCGATGATGGTGTGAGGGAATGTAACCGATTTTGATATGGGTCTCCTCTCAACGCGCTGATTTCCATGACTGACTACACATCAACCCCTAGTGTATTGGTGAGCTGGCCTTCTGACTTTCTCACCACTAAAATCAACACACTTTTAGCATTGTTTAGTTTTGTCACCGATTTTTCGACCATTTCCTCGGTCGCAATCTGCTGACTATTGATGCATATTCAAATCATTTGGGGTCAAAGTGTGTCCCGAATAAAGAAACTTGAATTATTTCATCGGCTTGGAATTTTTTTACGTTTTGTTTGGAGAAATTTTCGAGGTTATTTCTGAGGAAGCCTTCTGATTGGTCATATTCAATCACATGATCTCAGCGGCACACTATGCTTTAGTAAAAAATGGCCGCCATTATTTTTATCACTTGAGAAGTTCGACGCGGTGTGATACCATTACTAACCTTCATCAGGAAAGGACCCTACTTCAACGATACCCATTCTTTTACGTGGAGCAACAGTCTCCATGCCTTATTGCTAGCTTAGATTATTCAAATACATGTACATTTGTACTAGATTCGAACAGTCTTGTTCAGCTGCCATGATTGGTGTGTACACTCGCGACCACTGTGGTATACGGTGCTTTGTTTTTCCGTAGTGCATATACCAGCCACATTTCATCCACCTCAAAGGGAATTCAATTCGCCCCATTAATGGCATTACACCAGCGAACCATTTAATTGTGGTTAGGCTTGTCAAACTTTATTCAGCCTTCTTTGTCTCGAATCCTTTAGCAGTTTCACGTATCGTATCAAAATCAGATCATTTGCTTGTATGTAAGCTGTAGAATTCTGAACAGCACAGATATTATCAATCAACTTTACTAATTACCAAAGAGATTGTACACAAAGTCAGCCCTCGTGTAATGTCGTGATTGGAATACCTTACCTACGCAAGTCTTCCCGTCACCGGTGAATCCCGGTTTACAAGCGCACTTATAACTTCCTTTCGTGTTTGTACAGATACCATTTACTTGGTCACAAGGTTTTAACAAACATTCGTCTACATCTGAAAGAATCCGGGGTAGAGAAAGAGGAAAATGTTTTCAGATGAAAACACGACACTGTCAGTAGCTGTGTCTGTCAGCATTCTCTGTCCTGGATTGGAAGGAAGAAGCTTTGCATCGCTTGCATGCTCATGAACAAAGATGGAAAAAATATTCACCATGTGAAAAAGTAGAAGACCGATATCTCGTAGGTACACTCTGAAATATTCCACCGAAAGCTGCTGGCAAACTTGACCAGTGAAGGCGAGAAGGCAAAAGGATCAAAGGGAATGTTTGGCTACATGCTATACCTTATCCTGCAGATGACAGAAAGGAATGTGAGCTGTCTGGAATGAGGTTCACTACGAGGGCGTCTGTGGTTTTGGGACAGAAAGATTCCGGCATAGCGCAGTGGAATGGACAAGGATATTCTTGTGGTGTTTCGCAGGCTGTGTTTGGGATATCATAATATAGGAAATGGAATATAAAAGATAATGGAACAACTCCGAGATGAGTGTTGCTGGGAGAATGGGAGTACGCACGAGGGGATTCGTAGTTGTTGGTAATTGGTGTATTAAGAAAGGAACACTACAGGGCCTACTGCTCATAAAATAACCATGTCATAACACAATAAGTTGCCAATCAAGGATGGAACGAGCGTGTTGGATGTGTATCAGGAGATAAACAAAAGTCCAAACCAGGGTCAAACGGGAAGGAGAGATTGAGCGAATAGGTCTCTAACCTTCACATTTTGTTCCTATCTCTGTATACCCCGGCTGACAGACGCACTCGGGTGGATTCGGAGGCGAATCCTGACAAAAAGCGTTTTTGTCGCAGATTAGATTGATCGCCTTACATTTGTCCGTTCCCGCTGAAAAAAAGCAATGTACTATGATGTTTCCGTTGATGTTTTTCCTAAATGTCCTGTAAAAGCAAAGCACCAGCACTTTTTCTGGAATTAAGCAGTGTTGATAAGCTAGAAACTGCAGTCTGTTGTTTCCTTTTATCGCTGGAAAAAAATCGCGTTGTGTTTTACTGCTCGACTGTGGTTTACCAGTGAATGAATGCACGACGTTTGGTATACATGTCAGTGCCCAATGACCAAATGGTCAATGAACAAGACAGGATATAAACGATATGCCTATTTGACAACAAAACCTCAGATTCGATCTGGATTTCAAACTGATGCATGGGGCTGAAGATGATAAAACGAAGAAGCATCATAATGACGGACAAATGATCGTGACTCTCGAGTCTTGAATGAATTTCTATGAGCTAAACATGCAGGGACACACGTCAAACACCAACGAACGGGACTTCTGTTTTGATCAACGATGAAGACAGGGACAGGCATCCGAAAGACGACAAAATGTCAAGTCACGGTCATTTAGAAGTAGGGAAGAAGCTATCAACGAGACGATAAACATTAACTAGGTGGGGTAGTGTAGTACAACCATCTACAAACAGATGAAGGCAAAGGAGGACAACATCAAAGTACAAAGGAATAACAGGGTGCATCCGTGAATGCTGACACAACATCGAAAGAACGACACCAAGTGCAACATGCTGACGAAACAGAGATGGTGAAATTCTAATCCAAATAACCGCTACCTTTCTTGTGCGGGTGACCCTGATCATTGTGTGATTATGGTTTCGACGATTCCTATGAGGAGATCTTCCTCGACACTGGAGTGACAATGAACCACAACTACAATATCTAACAACCTATATATACCAGGGTATTCCATCACGAGGACGTTCACACTAGGTGGCAGTGGATATATGTAAAGTGCAGACGACAGCCATAAAACTGAATAAGCATCGTACCATCGCATTCTTTCATGTTACATATCCTCTGCTGTGTACCAAGTCCGGCACATGGGCGCCCATTTCCAGATCGAGCAGGTTTGTCACACTTTCGGTTCCTTGTCATTACCCCATTGCCACAGGTGACCGAGCACACCGTCCAGGAGGACCAGCCGCCCCAGTTCCCGTCAACTGGAAGATGATGGTAATCAGTGATTCTCGAAGGGTGGAGTCGACTTTCTGTCGTACTAAAGCAGTTCCTATAGAATTACTGCATCAAGCACTGTCCTATCTGCAGGATCGGTGAAAATACCGCTTTAGAATTGTTGGCCAGATCCCAAGAGGTTTCGCTGGGACTCGATTGCCATTACCCTGAAGCGCTAGCGGGCAGAACGGAACCAAATCCCGGGGGCTACATACCAGATATCAAGAAAGCGCACATCACATGGTGAGAAGCGTCTACAGCCGCGCAACCAGGAATCATGGAAAAAAGAAGACACCAAGCTCCAAATACACTGAGAAGAACATGCACAACACCAAATGCCTACCGGAACAACTTTGAATGTTACACTGCCGTGGCTGGCGACCGGATCCCACACATTTGCGTCCGGTTCCCGATGGCACGGGGTTGTCACACGTTCTGCTCCTCGCCTGATTACAAGCTACGGAACAAGCACTCCATTCTCCCCAGTTACCCCAGTTACCGTCGACTGAAATTTACGGGATACAGAAAGTGAGAGATGCCACTCTGAGTAGAAGCAAGAAGTGACTGGGACAATAAGAACATAAAATCGCACCGCTTTCCAAAAAAACACATCATCATCATTGCTGTGATTCATTTTTCATTGTGTGGCTAGTACAACTTTAAAAAATTATTCTTCATCTGCTTTTCTTCTGATACTGAACAGTACAACACACAACAGCAGAGTGAAATGTATTAACTCGTACCATTTTTGCACGGCAAATCGTTACAAATTTGCTGTTGGCTACTGAGACCAGCACAGTCCCGCCCCCCGCCAGCAGGGGTAGGGTTGTCACAGTTCCGTCTCCGGCGACGAATACCTCCTCCACATGGCAAGGAGCAACTTGTCCATGGGCCCCAGCTTCCCCAGTTGCCGTCCACTATTCCTGGAAATTTGGAATGTTCTTATACAACAGCTATAGAAATTTGTGGCACTGTGTATTTCTTCTATACGGAGAAGCTAAGTGATCTGATGATCGAAGTGCTTGGTGTGAATGATTTATACCACTGCAATGTACAGTATACTTGGATAATGTCATTCCATGGGTAGAAAAATACTTTATTTCAATACCAATGTAAGCGGAGTGAAATGTTTCGACTCGTACCATTTCTGCAAGGAACATCGTTACAAATTTGTTGTTGGGTGCTTAGACCTGCGCATGTTCGTCCCCCGCCAGCAGGGGTAGGATTGTCACAGTTCCGTGTCCGGCCACGAATACCTCCTCCACAGGACAAGGAGCATCTTGTCCACGAGCTCCAGCTTCCCCAGTTGCCGTCCACGGTTCCTGAAAATTTGAATGCCCCTAATACAACAGCCCAAAATACTCGCGGGGGGGGCTAAGTGATGTTCAGGGGCACATGATGCGCTGCTTCACTCTGCTTTAGGTATTCACTCCACTAAAATCATCACACACTCGTTTATAGCACTCTTCAGTGTTGTACCAGATTATTCGCCATTTTCCTCTCACGTAGTCTATTGACTGTTGATGCATATTCAAGTCATTTGGGGCCAAAGCGTGTCCCGAATAAAGAAATTTGAATTACTTCACCAGCTTTGAGTTTTTTGTACGATTTTTAAAGAAATTTTCGAGGTTATTTTTTGAGGACGCGTCTGATTTGGTCATATTGAATCGCATGATCTCAACCCCCGGCAAAAAATGGCCGCCATCGTTTTCATCACTTGAGAAGTTCGTCGCGCTGTGATACCATAGTAACCCTAGTAAATGGCAAGGTACCATTTACTTCAACTCATTCTTATGTGTAGCAACAATTTCCATGCCAAATTGATATCTAGGATCATTCAAACACTCAGATTCGAATGTTGTCTGATCGGTTGTTCACTCGCGAGCACTGTGGTCAGTGTACATCGATCGTGTGTATGTATGTATATGTATATGTATATGTATGAACAAGTTGGTCACCATAATAAACAGCGTGCCGCTTATAAATGCAAGCCTGGTTCCTCTGGCCATCGATGGTGGCGCTGACTGATATTCACAATGCCCCAAGACATGATCAAGTTGCCGTTAGGTTGTTGAATATTGTTGTTAGTGTCAGCAAAAGCTTAGATTTGAAAAGCGATAGCAATAGTGATACAGTACAAATGCAGAATAGGCCTATGCAGGAAGCACTGCACAGCGAGAAGCCTTGTGGGAACATATCTTGTATCTCTTACCCGTTGGACATGGATTCGTCGATGTGCATGGTATGGGTTGGACTTTCAGACCCACACAGTCACGTCCAGCACCCGACGGTGCTGGATTATCGCATTTGCGGGTTCTTGTTTTTGTGCCGGATCCATTGCACGTCGTCGAGCATGTACTCCACGAACTCCATAGACCCCAGTTGCCATCCACTGAAAGAGCCGTCACGTGTGCAATATCATCAATTCCTGGCCATTTATATGTCCAACCGTACATTGAGCTAACCAATCAAGACTGTCTCATGCATACTATAGTATTATACATTAAACATGCTTAAGGGTGAGATTCAAAAAAGGTCTCGATGATTAGTAATTTTCAGGGGCAGGTCGTAAGCTCTGTCCTCGGTTAGTATTAATATAGTTTGCCAAGGGGCAAACGAATACCACGCAATCATGTAAACAGAAAACAAAGACTTCCATGCATATTACCCTGAAAAGTAACCTTGCAATTCTGAATTTTATGACTTGTTTCTGGCCTACGAAGAACATTCTTTCAGGTGAATATTGGGATCACGAAGTGTCCCATTATTTTCCCATGGATTTGTCTTAGTTTCATCACTTTCACATGTAGAACAGTTCATTTCTCTAATTTCTCTTCGCGCTGTCGTTACCACAGGCACCATACATGAGAGTTGCTTCACATTTGCACTTATTTGCAAGATGCTATGGGGTCACTTTAAAACAGATTACAAATGATGAAAAGAAATTGAAAAAAAAAACAATTAAATTATTAGTTGGAAATGTTATGAGAATAATGTAGAGTAAGAAGAAAAAATCATGGTAACCGCGTGGACTCGAACCCTCATCCACAATTCTGCCCGAATAACAAGTCTGACGTGTAACAATAGGAGCTGTCAGCGAGTTGACCACTAGGTGTCACTACGGCCCAATTCAATGCATCTAGCGGACCCAGTCATTATCGATCGAGCAGCAATCACGTAGATTTTCCTGTGCATTGGTCCGCTAAGACTTTGCTGCCATCTGTTGGCAATATGCGCGGCTGACTGCTCCTATTGCGCCATGGATGTCCAATGTACCGACGAGACCGAATCGTTGAAATTTTGGCAATGAAATGTGACGTCACGAATATGGCCATTGATTTACAGACTTAGCAAAAATAAGCGATTCGTGCTAAACTCATCGCCGACCTACCTAAACAGTGGACAACAGCTCAAAATACAAATTATTGTAATGTGTAGATGTTTCTGATTTTTGGTCAGGAGATTTTCTATGGGCGATAACGGTGTTATATTCAATCAGATGCAGATTTCATACCAGTTCGACGTTCCCCACGTAGCAGACATAGGCCTACTGCGCGCACTGACTGTGAGAGCACCACTACCAGTCACCTCGTACGATTTCCTGCCGATCAATCACGCAGAATGTTCCATGATTTCAACGTCACGGTTGGGCCTGTTCTGATTCTGTGAGAGAATCCTTCTAAAATATAGATCAGGGTGCCTTGCGCACATTTTCTATCGGCAAAATTCGGAAATCTCTTTGTTCACCGGAGCATGCTGACTGTGGGCGAAACCGAATCGACGGCGAAACTTTTTTCCCCAACCCACATTACAGAAATGTCAACGATTCAGGAGCCATGTTCCCGAAGCCGTCGTTAGGTTAACGATGTCGTTACGCTATACATTAGGGAGGTTTCGCAAGCGCCCGGTTAGGCCATACGTCGACGTTTATCTATTGTTTGGGTATACCCACACAATAGATAAACGTCGTCGTAAGGCCTAACTGGGCGCTTGCGAAACCTCCCTATTTTCCCAGTTTTAACGACATCGTTAACCTAACGATGGCTTCGGGAACATGGCTCCTGGTTGGTTGGTACATTTAACATTCATGCCGCAATGATTAGATGTTGGACTTCATTGAAATCCGGGCAGAAGTATCGACGTGGGTTCGAATCCCCTTGACTACCATATTTTTTTCGTTTTACTTCATTCTCATTACATAATTTTTTTCAATCTAATTCATTTGAAATCTGTTTTAATTTGACCCGATAGGTTTGTATAGTCAAAGATCTCTTAATCTAGAAATAGGAACACTCAGCCTGATGGATACATTGCACATTTAAACTGACATGTACTGAATGGAGGCCATGGCTTACACCGACATTCTATGAGGAAGGATGGACAACATTGTAACACAAACGAACAACATGAAGCCGTTTGTGAATGATAAGCTGGAACAGAGCACATTCACAAACAGTTCATATTATCATGCACGTCTCGACAAAATCATGCGAAATTACATTGTGAGGGTTGATCGGAAGGTGTGAGATTTAGAATATTTTGCGGGTAGAGCTATGCGCTTTACAACCACTACGGGTATGGTAACATTCGTATGTGACAATGAATGGTGAAGCTCTAGATAAAAAGATGAAAGTGAACAACCAACACTTAGATCAAATCGCCTACCCGTTTTGCACGCTACTTCATTACAAAGCCTTTGCTGGATGCCAAGTCCTGCGCACAATCTCCCGTCCCCTTTCGGGGGTGGGCTGTCGCAATGTCGGCTCCGGCTCTGCACTCCACCACCGCAAACAACAGTGCACGTAGACCAAGCTCCCCATTGACCCCAGTTACCATCCACTGCGACCGAAGCTCGTTTCGTTAAAAACATTTTGCCTAAAACGGAGTCAGTGGTGATCGCAGAGTATTCATGCAGAGGAAATGACAAAAGCAGATTTTGCACCTTGTCTCGGGAGATGTCTAAACGAAGAAGACGTCACTTTGAACGACTCCATTAGGCTGGGTTAATACCCCCATCACACTGAGCTAGTTCTCAGTACGTTCTTGAAAATTTTGCCGAACGGGCTCAAACTGTGTGCGAACGGAGTGGACGTAGTGGCAACGTTTTACAGTCTTTTTACGGACTTCGTGGATGGGAAGGGTGCTCCAGTACATCGAAGCATTATTTGGCCAAGGGTACACGTTCTAGCCCGTTTTACGATTTTTTTAGGACGGGGCAGGACGTTTTGAGAACGACTTCAGTGTGATGGGGGTATAAGGGCGACATAAACGAGGCTTTAGCAACTCGCTCTCCAGCGATGGAAGCAACTCGGAGTGACTGATCAGTTGCCGATTTTGTCGACCTGAGCAAGTGCCGGATCCGCTAGTTGCCCATGGTCTACTTTTCGGCGACTTGTCTCCAGTTCCACTCAGATCCGTGGACCTGCGCCTGCTGTTCGAGGTAACTGCCAGTTGTTCCGAGTTCCTCCATCTTCGAAGATGAGTTCCTCTCAATCGCTGAAATGTCGACCTGCGCGTGGTGGTTTTTTGATCTGCGACGGGTCCGTCGAGTTGCTTCAAGACGCAATGTCGACCTGTAAGCACCTTTAGTCAATCCTAAATGCAAAATGGTGTTACTTACCCGGTGCACAAATCACGGCTGGATCTGGGCATTTCTGCGAACCTTGTCCGGCGCAGTTTGTCCCACCATTCGCTGGTGCAGGATTGTTGCATTGCCGAGTCCTGACACCATCACCGCAAGTCTGTGAACATGCTGACCACGAACTCCATGCACCATTGACTGGAAGAGATTCATTTGATGTATCCCCATTGCAAAATCTAAAGGAGACCATCATTGTGGCTCGTATGGAATGTGACCATTATTATAAAGCCTTAGCAATTATTATACTTCACCCAGCACTAGTATCATCATGTTTACACGGTAATTCGATGTCGTTAACAAGTACACATTTCGGCATCACTCTTTAAGTTTTTAATTTACCATGTGAGCTTGAGCAAATGCAGTCACTGTAAGATGAACCAACTCACCAAATACTCATTTGCTACACGAAAGCACATTATGTACATGTACCTATACCGTCCGAACAGCAACTACATGTCGACAACTACAGGTCTTCCTAAACCTCCCTTTATCCACACGCCCTCAGTCTGAATGAGCAATTCCAGACTCCAAACAGGTTTAAAAGCACGTCTACATGCGACAGTTCCTCTTGCCACTTAACATACTCATTTTTACAATAATCTCAACTACTGTCTCAACTACATTCGTGAATCTTGTGGAACACAAGTAGCCTACCCCTATGTATGTACCAACATCATTCCTCCTTATTCCATCAGGATAAAAAGAGTCTAAAGTGTAGGGGAGAGCATTTCATATGACTTTAATATGAGATTATCAAACTAGAGAAGTGGCGCCGGCCGGCACTTTCTTTAGGGGTGGTAGATTATAAGCCTGCCAAAGCTAGGAAATCGCATAAAATCAAATCTCAGAAAACTGGTCATTGATGCGGGATATGGTGATCGTACAAGGAAAATTCAAAGCTAAGAACCGTGGGTGGAATTTCCTTTACGATGGGGCGAAAGATAAACGATGCTGATGAAACCAGGTTACAGGAAATGTAAGTCGATGTGTGCCATATGCAGGCGATACTTCGGCAAGAATATTCCTGGCAAACAATTTGATTTGTTTTCTACATATTGATATATTTCTTGATATTTCCCGACGTCTTAATTTCCCTTCAAGGAGCCACGGTGGTGTAGTGGTTCGGGCCTCCGACTAGCGGTCAGAATCCCGGGTTCGAATCCCGCTGCTGGCGTGAGACTTTGGGCATGTCTCTTTGCCTTACTGGCCTCTCTCCACCCAAGTGTATAAATGGGTACCGGTCGGAAATGCTCGGATTGTATGCGCTGAATGAGCAGCTCATCTGAGTTCTACTGAAAGGTTTCAGGATAGACTGGGGTTAAAGTGTGAAGTCGGATGACACCTCTACCGTTGTTGATATCAGACTATAAACCCAAAACTTTAACTTTAACTTCATGTGTCTTTGTGAACCAGCAAATTGGTTGGCTCATAACCTTGCACACTTTGACCAGGAATTGCCACAGAGTACAAGCGGTTTGCCATGCATGTCGACTTTTTTTAGAACATGCAAGATGTAAAAGGACTGAGCTACGCTTTAGGAAGAGAACTTCGGTGTCGTGTGTGTAACATTTGCGGAGCCCTACGCCGGTGTAGCACCAAAAGTGCTATTCCGAAACCCTCCTCTTATCTCTGAAGACAAGACAGTTTTATTTGAGGTTTAGAAATATCGATTCGTTACCAAGTATGGACTTGACTCAGTTTTCTATTTCATCTCTGGGCAGAAACTACGGGCCGTATTCTAGAACCTTCCTTAACTCTAAGGTTTACCTTTAGCTATTGTTTGCAGGGCAGAATACAAAAGCTTTAAGTGGACCTTAGAGTTAGGGAGGCTTCAATAATACGGGCCTATGACTCATTTGTACGTAATTTCAGAAAGGTGATATCAATCTCTTGTTTTCACAAATGGGGTGTGAACATCTTTCTACAGTATATTTGGTATCGTGATGTTTCTAAACCTCGGTGAGGCCCCAACCCGGGCAACCGAAATAAAATACATGAAAAGGATTTAAACTCAGGTGGGACAGAATATGATATCCTACCAATGTTTTCTAAACAGTTGACACCAACGCATACACCTGAAAATGTTGTTTATATCATTTGAAGATGCTTCTCTTTACGTTCCTATCACCTTTACCTCCTTTCATCAACTCGAGCACTGCCAAGGAATTTGCTTCATCGATGCGCCGTCGCTTTAGCGTTGACGACCAGCGTTCGGCGGGGCGCGGAATAATTATATATTCTTAGAAGAAAAACTCTTTTCCCCATCTTATAGGCAGTTTTACCTGATCGCGTACTGATCAATTTGCACACCGCCTTTGAATTTCGGTGTAGGCATACGCCGTCGTTTCTACCTGCAAAAGCAGTTCTCACACAGCATGAGTACCTAACTTACCAATATATGCGGGGTGAAGATAAGTGGTATGGACAGCGGCAGTGAGGAGGCAACCGCAGTGAGCAGCAATGTTTGTCCCCCGTTTGAGATCTTCTATTACCACCTATAAAATCAAATCAATCGATTAGACAGTCTGGAATTTCGTGGTTCAAATATCGCCATCGGTACTTGCTACCTTCTTTCTCACGACGAGGCTCAGCTTCCGTCACAAATGCTACAGCAAGAATGGAAGGGCCCACTCTGAACGGAAATGCTATAACTTGATTTGGAAACCCATATGTCTTAAACGTCGTCAAAACTGAACATACCTTGTCAACGAACCACTGCTGCGGATCCGTACTGCTTGTGACATCAATCTTTAACATGAGAGTATTGATTCGGGGACCGTAGTCTGCATTGGTGAAGATAAAAGTTTCCTGTCTGTCAATGGAAATATTTAAAGAACGTTAAGATGAAGGTAAACAGACGATTATTGAACGTTGTCATGGTACAGGGCGCACTCCTTCCATTTCTTCGACTTTCGGCACAGCAACAACAATAGGGAGTTTTCGCAAAGCCCCCGAAACGCCAACGCCAAACCCATTGTTCGATGCCACGAAGAGAGCACCGAACAAAAGGAGACGTTCGTGTTGGCGTTTCGGGGGCTTTGCGAAAAATCTGTAATAGTGAGGTTTCGCAAATCTGACGAAAAACGAAGTACGAAATACGAAGTTTATTGGACTTCATTTCCGTGACGAAATGTATTTCAGGTTGGTAGCAGGGATATTTGTGGTACCATCTCCAGAAATACATAAATGAAGTTGAATTTCGTATTTCATGCGTCGTGTTTCGTCGGCGCGTTTGCGAAAACTCACTAAGTCTGCATTAGCATTGCAATCAGGAAGGTAAAGCATTTCATTGTGATCTTCCAAGAGCCCCTAAAAATAAGCATTCCCGAATTCCTAAAAATGGCTGCTGGCGCAGACGACCAACGTAATTCGTCTGGACGGGGTCAAATGCAAGAAAGTCGGCCTTTTTAAACCAGTTCGACTTGATTTTGAGTCATCAGAATTATTTCTGCTGAGTTTTCCTTTGTACGGTGCGCTGATAATGGACCCGTTCGTCCTCGCCAAAGGGAGCCAGTATTCGGCGACATGTTCTTCATACTCACGTATTAGCTTTGAATTTCGAGCCAGTTGGGTTAGCGATCGTCTTTGTGTTGGTTCCCGCTAATAATTTGAGCCCGCTGCCAGGATCCGTGTATCCAACACCGACAGTGACATCCCGAATCGTCCCGATTTTGCCTGTGTAAATCGTCAACCTAAGCCCCTGTTGACTAACAACTGTAAATAGAGTAACATTCATTAATATCACTAAAGGCCGAAGAGATTTCAATGGAATAAATATGCTCCAATCGATTGTGGATCAAGGAACAAGACCATATACTCTATGTATATATCCTGAAATTTTATAAATGGTTTTCCTCGACTTACCTCTGCCTAATACCAGAAAGAATAGCACCAATGTAATCGGAAGGGTTATCCTGAACGCTGCCATAATTGAAGTTATATTCTTGATATGCTTTGATTATCTTCCTCTTGTTGCATACGATATTCGGCTCAGGTTATGAGGTCTTTTCCTGAGCATGTTTCTTCATCTGAAGTGGAAAGAAAATCTTGTGGAGTGAAATTAGGGGAAGAGGAACTTAACCGTGTAAATCGTCCAAAAAGTGAGGACAAGTACATAGTACAGAGAACTAGAGAAAGAAAAAATTAGACAATAAAGAGGGCATTCTACGAATGAAAGGGTGCCATACCAAATGGAAGGTAGAGGAGGAGGAAACCTCACTGAAACGCTTGACGCTCTACTCCGACTTAGAATTTTTTCCCAATGAGGTGCATCTTAAAAGCAATGTTCTTTTGCGCGGTTGCCATGTCAGAATAATATGAATACAAAAAAGTAATGGATACCCCAGTAATCCTCCTTGCACGACTCACCAACGAAAACTGGGTTAATCTATTGTGGATTTGTCATGATATTCATTTTAAAATGTGACAACGTGAAGGTGAGATAGTTTATAGACCTTTGCTTAAAGGCTTTGCCACAATGTGTCTTTCATGAGTCCTATAAGAGGGTTGATCAGAAAGTGTATTGGTGACCCGATTATTATGAAGAGTATTCTTCTGAGACAGTTTTTGTCACACGCGATAACAAGCTGTGGACAATATGAATTATAATGACCCGTCTTACAGTCATGAGCAAATGTAGGTAGAATTTCCTATGATTCGTATCAGGGAACGTCGCAATTTTGTTGGACATTGACTCTTCTTCTGACTATGTGGCCACTTGAATCTTCAGATTCCTGCCTAAGGCTTCCTGTACATAGAAGTATACGGTATACGAAAACACCGGTTAACAAAGGCATTCCGAGGATTCACCACCGTGAAGCCATTGTTAACCGGCGTTTTCGTATACCGTATACTTCAATGTAAAGGAAGCCTTAGGCCCCTATTACATAGAAGTATACGGTATACGAAAACGCCGGTGAACAAAGGCTTCAGATGGATTCACGACCGTGCACCCATTGTTACCGGCGTTTTCGTAAATATACCGTATACTTATGTAACAGGGGCCAAGCATCAACATGCGCAGGTTACTTCGACAGTCGCACTCGGACAGTTTCGCTTTCAACACATGAACAGTCATGCTGGTAAGCATGATCATTGAGAATCTGTTGAAAAATTCACGATGAAACTATTGTTTTGATTGTACTGGATATCGAGAGCATTATCGATTGGAGAATCAAATACGCTGTATTCCTAGCTGGGACGGTGAATAATGTATGTGTACAATGAGACCACGAGTGTGTTACAGGGAACAGCCCAAGCGATGATCGACATCTGTGACCATGGTACCAGAGAAAATAAATTAAAGCCAATCTGACTCGTCTGTTGACTGTTGGGCGAAATGATCACGGTGTGCATTGATCAGAAACGCTATTGACATTGTTAAATGAAATACAACGTTGTCTACTTCAGCACCAGGTTGAGAGGATAGAGCTCTGTTGCTGGTAACGTCGATGCCCAACCTGATGCGGGGTAGAAATTTCGTGGACAAAGACAAAAAGCTGTTCGGGAGGCTGCGCCCGATTGTTCAGCCGATCTTCTCAAGCGCAGTCATTTTGGTGAAGCACCAACCTCAATGGAACAAGTGCTCAAAAATAATCTCTTGGCCCGATCACCAGCAGGTACGCCTCTGTCACCGGCCAGTCATCAAATAAAAATCAGTTGCATAATAAAAAAACCAAAATTATGCTGATATGATATAGTTCCTTTCCTCTACCTGATTTTCATTTATAAATAGCGTGTACCGCCGTCATTTATCTCTGGGTCCAATCAGGCCGTATACGATTCGACCGCATCGCATCCTCTTCTACAGAAACACTAGTCAAGATAATGAAGAATTTCAAATTCATTTTCTAGCATAGACTGGACATATTTGAGTTTGTACATGTACCTTTAAAGAGGCAGGCGTTGACTGCATTCTTGCAATATGAATGCGTTCTGAACAATGCCTGGAAAATTGATGATGACTGGATTACGGACGAATATAAAGCATCGGAACGGACTGATAGTGTTGCTAAGCATTGGTGTGGTTCAGGTTGATAGGAAATTTGATTACGCAAGCTTTTGTGTTGAGAACATGACTTAATTGAAGTTTCGGAAAATTAATAATATGTAAACCAGACGTTTTAAACTCCTGATCATTAAAAGCTTTCCTCGACGCGATGTGCTTAATTGGTTGAATTTTCCTCCTAACTGAATTTTTGCCCTCGACAAGGTCGTGTCCCGCTCTGATCTTGCCGGGGACAGATTCGCACTGAATTCCCCCATAAATCGAGACATTGTATTTGATAATGCATAAATATTTGATCGCCAAGAACACGCTTGAGTCTCGCTGCCCGTCCAAGCCGGATTATTATTATATTAATACATACATCTCAAGTATACATAAACGATCCGTTGTGCCTTAAAAAGAAGCAGTCATGCGTCCACAACAATTTCGGTAGGTATCTATCATACGAAGACCTATAGGCCCACACGACCAACTTCACAAAGGGACCATGGGGATAGAAGTGCAAATACACAATTTGAAAAGAAATATCGTAACTAAACTAGGTGAAATAAAATGGCATTTGAAAAGTGAGATGTGCATCACACTGTCTTGAATATAAATGACGCAAAAATGGGGAGCTTTAACTCGATTTCAGTTTTGGTCGCCTGACGAAAGACTCAAACTCGAATAAAAAAAGGGTTACGCCCCGTCTTTGTCGCCAAAAAATGTTGGGAAATTAAGGACCATCAGGGCGCAGCCGATGAAGTAATCATAAGGGATTTTGTGTAGACCTAATTCATTGTCATGAGCTGCACGGAGGTTGCCCAGAGTTTCTTGAATTGAACATCAACCGGGCCGAGGTTTCTGCGCCGCCGAGTCCGCGGCAGTGCCAACAGACGACAGTAACGTTTATCATGAAAGAAATGCTTTTGTGGTCAGACCTCCTGTTACGTAACCTTTCCCTCGGCATCGTTTCTCTACAGTAATATCACGGTATTGCTTACCTGCACTGTTCTAAATACTGTATCCGCCTATCCAGCAAAATTCATGTCCACCATTTTATCGACCGACAATAATCCTGTCCAATATCACTTGCCGATAGGACGACGGTCGAGTTACTCTGGACTGCACGATATGACCAGGATATTCCGATACCTGCTATTGATTTCGAATTAAATGATACCGGTAATCTGTATCCATGGAGGTAAATCCTGAGAAGATGATTCGGATCTGGCCGACCTCGTAAATAGACCAGGAAGACGCGATCGTTTAAAGTGGCCACTGTTGACGCCGTTGTCACCCTACTTGCGATGACTATTCAAAGCAATAACATTTGCTATTGAATGTGTCTCTATAAACATACAGAAGAAGAATTTGAATGATGCGCTCAATAGCCTACTATTGAAGCCATATATTGACCGCAATGCCATCTGTCGCCAGATCACGATTTTGCTATTTAGGCCTGGCCCGCGCTTTCAGATCTGATCAACCACGCCCTAGGACGACATTAGTTTTATCTAGCCCGGGTGTGGAGCGCATTCGGACAAGTCACTCATGACCCGCCCGTCGTATAGGCCTAGATACAGCATCTGGGGCAGAGAATAAAGATACCGGTACAGGCAAGTAGGCCTACAACCGGAAAATTTAAGATAGCATAGAGCAAGGACTGTCGTTCAGTTCTCTCGGCCTAGGCCTAGGCCTACTAAAGGCTATGAGGCACAAAAGTGGTCCATTTGCTTGTTCCGATTATCGGGGAGAACAATTCAAAATCGTAGGCCTATTCCTCAGACAACATCTAAAGATTCTTTTCGAAAAAGTTTCATGTTTTTGTGTAGGCCTCAGAAACTTGTAGGCCTACTAAAATGGCGCTGCGTTCACTGGGCGGATCCACGCGGATTTCGCCGGGATTGCGGGAAAAGAGGGCAGGCCCGGATTTAGAGGGGGCACATGGGGCACGTGCCTCCCTATTTTTCGAGGGGCAATGATATTTTTACTGCATTTTTTGGAAATCGTCTAGTATTTCATGTCTAAGATGGTGGGAAATCACATATGCCTATATCAGAGCTTTGATATTTCAAATTTTCAAGTCCAACCTCGGCGCACTGTGCTCTAGAAACCTNATTGAGGTTTCCACAGAGTATCAGGCCATCCCCGGTTTTACCACTGGGCTGTATATAGGTTGGATAGGTCACCAGTTATCAACGTGGAGGAGGGATAAATAGTCACCTCATGCATCAGACTAACGGTTCCGGTCCACCTGACCGTTTCAGGGAGTGTGGTGTTCTACGATTTAACAGGGAATGAATAACTCCCACACATTCAATTAAAAGCAGTGATACCGGCCCCCGTTCCGCTCATGGACTGCAAATAAGTCTAGATCATTGGATTTGGCTTATAAACCTGTTTGGTATGCGGAATCTCTGATGCGACAACACATTTTAAGCTCCAGCGACTGTTGACTTTCCTCTTGTCTTTACAATGCCAATCGCACTACGCGTGTTCGGCGTTGTTAAGAAGCTGGCTCAAGAGCTTCTTCACTTGAAAGAAAAGCGGTGACATCTTGTTGCTTATCACTCTGTTGGAGGTATCTATGGCACGCCTTTTGCTTCAAAATGTCAACAACAAAAAACACAATCGAAGTTAGCAAAAAACAAAGTCAAATATTTCAATTCAAAAACATAAAAAGTAAAGTTGAAAGCTAGTGCCCCCATACCATGTGTGGTGGCGCTGCGAGCAACTTGGCATGGAGTACACACAAGAAAAGATGACGTCTTATTGTTCGACATTTTTTTAAATTCTTCGACTGTTTTTTTTTCTGTCGATTGTAAATTTGTTTTTAGTCTGACTTTGTTTTCTATTATTACCGTGTTTCTAAACTGTTTAAAAACTCATTTTTATCTTGGTTTTACGGTTGTGTTTTTCTTAAAACTCTTTAAAAATAACTTTCAACTTTACTTTGTATGTTTTTGAATTGAAATATTTCTTCTGACTTTGTTTTTTGCTAACTTCGATTGTGTTTTTTGTTCTTGACATTTTGAAGCAAATGGCGTGCCATAGGTATCAACAAAAAGATGATGACTTCGTCTACAGTCGTCGGGAAATTACTTGAAAGTTTAAACTTTGAGACCGCTGTTAGTGGCACTTCACCTTTCATTCGTCATTTGTGATTTGGCACAAATCATCCACCTGTAATCAGAAGAATGAACATTGCATTTCCCATTACCTGTTCACAAAGACGTTCATTTTCTGATTTTGATTTTGAATGGAAAATAAGAAGTGGAAAATGAACAGCAGCCTTAGAGCATACTTACGAAAGAAAACTGTCATGTAGCACGTTAGGGCCAATTTGTTATTTCCTCGCCGAACAAATGCGAAGCAGATTTTGACTTTACCCTTAAAATTTAGATGTACGAAAAAAGAGTTAAATTACAGCAGACCTGTGAACATGAAGAATTTTGCACATTACGTTTACACCCCACAGAGGAAAAATCCATTTCGACCCCTTCAAAACGCCTTTCGAAGGGGTGCAATTAAGAGGTGTGAAGTCCAGATAATTGGCCTGGAATGTTTCTTCAGCTTTCTGGCTAAAGACAGAAATATCGAAAACCCCATGCGCGCACAGCTTCAAAGTCATACAGTTGAACTGCAATTTCTTCACTATATCAAAAACATCTTTTAATTTTTGAAATAGACCTATGTTGAAAAATAACGATTTTATGGCCTTAGAAATAGCAAAAGGGAGGGGGGAATCAAAATTGAACAGCCAATTGCTGGAATTCTGTGGCTCACGCTCCGGTAACTCTGAAGAGAGTAACTCAGACTATTGGCACCAGGGGCTCTCCATTTCATCAACCTGCGGCCTGTGGCAATGAAAACGTAATGCATATCTCGGAATCTCGGCAGGCTCACCTATACTGGCACCAGAAGTTGGAATGATTAGAAGTAACAAATTAATGAGGGATAAATAAAGAAATCCATACCCTGCAGATAAATGTAGGTGTTGTCGAAACATCATGATAATTGTCATTATCAGCAAATCGTTATTACTGACAGGAGATTAAGGATTTTAAAAAAATTAGACGAAGTGTGCTCATTGTGTGAAGATAAAATGGAAAATTATATCAGTTACTCAAGAGTTTAGATGGTGCATGACTTTTAAAACAAATTTTTTTTATTTATGATCTCGGCTTCGAAAAAAAAAATACTTTTATTCTTATGATGTATGCTGAAAATGTCCTTCAGCATGGTACGTGATCAACTAATATCTGCCGTATTGCACATCTTCAACTGATCTTATATTCTATTTGAAGTTAATCAACTTGCGAAAAGAAAACTTTAAGATCAACAAAATTCAAATGAACGTCCTTCGCGCGTTTACGTGGGCACTTAAGGCAGCCCTCGCTTTTGCGGCTTCCTAATTTATAATTCTGTCTGTGTTATGTCACCCACACGCACCACTCATAAATTTTCTAATCGGTAACTGTTCGTGGTATAAATTCTGAAACGAAGGCGTTAATCCGATCATGATTGGTTTAAGATTGAGACGTGATCACCATCTTTAAAAAAGCCCCGAGTCCAATAGGATATACATGTAACACTTTTCACCGTGGAGAATCGCCAGCGCATTAGCCGAGTTTCTCAGGTGGCAGCACCTGGTAGCCGAGTCGGAACATGGCGGCTGTGTCACAAATGTTGAAGATGTCAACTCCAAAGCGGGGAGCAAATGTACCGAAGATGAAAGGTATATACGCTTAGACCATGCCGAGGATGACCTCCAGTTTACCGTCTATTAATCTAAAGCTTCCTTAATTGGAATTACGTAGTCGATTTTTAATTTGAAGTGGAAACGTTAAAGTGTCACCAGCTGGTCACTGCGATCAATGAAACAACCGGCCTACACTACGAACATTTCCACTTCAAACAAAGAAACAACACTCCTTCAGCACCTATTTTTCGGCGTGTTCTATTGCAAATTATCACTAGATCATCTTCGATTTACTTAAACTCGCTCACCTCGACCGAAACTCTCCATCTTTCGCTTTTTAGTCGGCAACACACACATCAATATGTGACACAGCCGCCATGTTCGACTCGGATCACAGTGCTGCCACCTCAGAAACTCGGCTACTGCGATGCCGATTCTCCACGGTGCTTTTTATTCATCGGTTGTAGGAGTTTCATAACATACAAATAGTTTTTTTTAGTTTCGACAATACTCTTTCAACAAGCTATTTAAAGCAAATGGCTCGCGGGCTTTGTTGACAGTTGTTTGTTGACATGTCCTCAAATCAAGCGCCTTTTGAGAAAAAGGCGAAAAAAAGGATTTTAGTTTAATGGGAAATGCATTAGACAGCCAAACTTCGGAGGCGTATTCTGCAAAATCTACCGCTTCGAAATCACTGTGAATAGTACAAAATGTACATTTTGACCGACTGAATTTAAAACTGTCATTAACCCATTTTAACAAATTTTTAATGGAACCTCGTCCCCAGTGTTTACGTTCGCATATGTGCACAGGTTTTGCATATGGCTGGAGCACGGCTTTGCCTGGAGGCGAGATTCACTCTCTATGGGAGGTACCACCAAAAATGTAAACAAACCCCGCGAGCCATTTGCTTTAAGTGTTGTATAAGAAATATACCTACATGTAAGTAGGCCTCATTAATGGGATCTTGTTTACTTCTTTATACATTTGTACAATCAGGTTTTTTGTGGGACGATGTAAATTAAAGTTCGACAGGAGAGAAAGCCTCTTTAAAGTTAGCTGGTCGTGCCAGGCAAGGTGTCAAATCAAATTTATGGCAAATACTATTAGGTCAATCTGCAACTTGCATGTTATACTGACCGCAACTGAACCATTCCCTTCAAATATTTACACGTCGATAGGCCGTTTATCTAAGACAGATACGCTGTGCCGGATAAACAAGAGGCGTGACATTCCACATGACCATTTCCCATTAATAGATACAAAATGTAGGGCCTATATATACTAATATTTGTCAATTTAACGGCGTATGCACCAACGAAGATTATCTTGAGCTCAGGTTGAGCCACAACTTTTCAATGGGGTTGTAGCCATTCTTTTTCCATCATCTGATGGCGCTGCGACCGTATCAGATTTTCCACTGTGACATTGTATGGAACGTCAGCGTTTTATTGAACACCCACAGAAGAAACACTGGCGCTGAAAGGGTAAATGTCGTCCTGGGTATATACAGTGGAACCCCGGTCGACGACCACCCCTATAACGCGACCACCCCGGAAAGACGACCAGTTTTCAATTGTCCCGATTGTTTTTCTCTTTATTTCCCTTTGGAGAGTTTCACTAACGCGACCACCCCGCTATCCAGACCGCGACCACAGCTTTGGCTGTCCCAAGTGGCAATTAGCACCTCGGTAACACGACCACCGGCAACCTAATTAGTGGTCTGATTATCAAACAAAGGCGAGTCAGCAGTGTGTGTGTACCAAACAGGACCAATTAACACATGACATAAGCCATGTGCATGACGGTTGGGGTCAGCGATCATAAAAGGCAGGCCTAAGGCATGAGACGGGCGCAATATTTACACGGAATTCACCATTTCCACACCTGCCAGTCGTCCATCCTAGTCGTCACAGTGTCAGTGGGCTATCTGCTTACTAGTATCAGGCCAGGCTGGAGATGGTCTAGTCTGGTTTATTAAACGAAACATGGATAAAAAAGAAAATATGACACTCAGTTTACTTCGGTCTGGATCGGCACTCATCGGGCCGATTTCGGTAAGGCGACCACCCCGCTAACGCGACCACTTTGGGTCTGTCCC
>NMRB01000295.1:143615-160505 GCA_002633025.1 Notospermus geniculatus
GACAGGCGAAAACACGGTTTACAATATGTACAGGCAAGTATTTTGTGCAATGCGTACATGTACATGTACATGTAGCATGCATGGCATATGGAGATGCTCGATGATACGTGAACCTGCTCATATAGCTAGCAGCACACTTCTGATCACCACTTTAGTTGTTCTTACAGGCAATTTTTGTGGCGGTTACACCGGTTCACAGCACACTTCACCACTCAGTGGTCTTGTGGCCACAATGAGCAATTTTCGTGGTGAGAAATCAAACCGGTTTGATTCTCGGCAACTTGTGGCAACTCGAGGTCGCAACTGATTAAAGTTCCGTGGTGAGGGGTCGTTGTGCCGGCCACCGCACACTTGGCCATTTTCGTGCCGACCACGAAAATTGCCCATATGAGCAACAAAAGTGGTGAAGTGTGCTGCTGGCGTAAAGGGCTCCGCAGACTGGCGATTTTTCGAGCGATTTTCTAGGCGACCGCCCTTGCGACCACAGAGGCGACTGAACATATTTTTAGTTTTTTTAGTTTTTGTTGACTCGTGTGCGACAAATGCTTATTTGGAAGGTCAGTGATGTTGTGGATAACATCACTGATCGACCTCAAAGGTAATTATTGCAGGCGACGTAGTAGTCGCATCGGTAGTCGCCCCTATTTTAGTCGCCAGTGTGCGGAGCCCTTTAGGCAAGACAGTGTACCAACACTGAAGGCTATATCCCTTGAATGAAATTACAGGTACTAGAGACTTCGCGAAAGTGTTTCGAGATGACACACTTTTTTTGAACAACCATGTACATGACGTACATGTAGGCTACATGTGACCCCCAAGACCAGTGTTTTACCTCCTCCACCGCAAGATCAAGACTGAATATTATGGATGCATTACATGGATATACATGTACGTCTCTTAATCAAATAAACATGCATGAAAAAAATCATTGCTCATGAAAAAACGGTTGGCTAATGGGGAACTTTGTTCGCGCAATCGTTTCTCCCGAAATGAATAGCAAATTTCCTAATATCGCTGTTGACAAAATGAGTGTGCAAGTTCTCACATAGCTGCCGCAGGTCTCCTGACATGTCGTGCATTTATGTTTTTTTCGGTACTACTCTTCATTCCACATCCGATTAACGCGAGGTTTATGACCGATATCCCCTCCGCTGGGTTAAATTTGACATACCATGCGTCAATCAATTTGTCTTTTTTGCCGCTACAGGCATCATCGCTGTCATTTTCCCTAAAAATGCGACATAACATTTTCTTTCACCAATCAGTTACGGCCGAAATGCTGGCCATTTTGAAATGACTCAATGCGTCGCGCATGTGTAAACTGCACTGAACGTCGTGGCGAAATAAAATAGGTTTTGAGAAAGATGTCCGTTATGCCGGCTTTACGCAAAACAATGAAGATAGCAAAAAGATACCAGCAAGAAAGACAAGTCAATTGATGTTTGGTGTGTCGAATTTGACCGAGCCGTTGCGGAGATAGATATCGGCCGAAAACCTCGCGCCAATCAGATGTGGAATGAAGAGTAGGTGATTTTCGATTTATGTACACACATGTACGTATGGAGGAATGTCTCGTTATTGCAGAGTTTTTCTTTTGTAACCCACTGTTCAGTCGATAACTTCATTTTATGTGCTTAATAAAATTTCTTCGGTCATTCCTCTCGCCCTTCGTACTCTTCGTGAATACCAATTACCCAATTCGAAATTTTAATGTCTGGGATAAGTTGTTTTGTACTGGTGTACAACCAGGCTTGTGCTGTGCATTTAATTCAAAAAATATTTTGGGCCTTCATCTTGTACTCCAGGGCAGGATCCAGGGTTTAGAAATAGGGGGGGGGGAGGCACAACCCTGAGGGCGAAGCCCTTATTAGTTGGCGCGCGCCGCAGGCAGGGCACGTGCGCACACACGAAGGGGGGTCCGGGGGGCCTCCCCCGGGAAAATGTGAAAAATCAAAGCCCTGAGATGCGATTTCCCAGCATCTTACACATGAAATACTAGACGATTCTTCAAAAAAATGTAGTAAAAAAATCATTGCCCCTCAAAAAATAGGGGGGTTCCCACATCTGAATTCTGGCTATATTCAGCTCCGAAGCAACGTCAGATCGGTTTGCCCGTGAGCTTCACACCGCTTTGGTTTTAGCTAATGACAAGATAAATCAATGGCGAAAACGTTGATCAGCGTGTTGGCGGCCCCAATTAGTTTTAACAAGCTTCTCCTCGGTAGGAAAGTCAATCAGGGTCAGCAGTCACATGTATGCTTGGTCGCAAAATACCTTAGTAGGGACCTCCAGGCTTCCGTTACATGGAAGTATTCGGTATACGAAAACACCGATTAAAGCGAATAGCTCGCGGGGTTTGTATTACATTTTTGGTGGTACCTTCCATAGAGGGTGAATCTAGCCTCCAGGCAAAGCCGTGCTCCAGCCATATGCAACACCTGTGCAAATGTGCGAATGTAAACACTGGGGACGAGGTTCCATTAAAAATTTGTTAAAATGGGTTAATGACGTTTTCAAATTCAGTAGGTCAAGATGTACATTTTGTACTATTTCCATTGATTTTGAAGCGGCAGATTTTGCAGAATACGCCTCCGAAGTTTGGCTGTCTAATGCATTTCCCATTAAACTAAAATCCTTCTTTTGCCTTTTTCTCAAAATGGTGCTTGATATCGATGACCAACTGTCATGGCGCCACAACAAACCCCGCGAGCCATTCGCTTTAACAAAGACTTCCCGAGGATTCACGACCGTGAAGCCATTTTTCACCGGCGTTTTCGTATACCGTATACTTCAATGTAAAGGAAGCCCCACTGTACCAGCAGCAGAGCGAGTCCTACATGTGGAAGTCCACAATACTAAGCCCTTGCACTGTCAACGGTTATTACGGATATTCTAATTTGGGGAATTTTCCCTCCCTATCTGATGGAGAACGCGCAGGGTTCCTTGGATGGACAAGCAGTGCTGTTTTTTTCCCTAATCTATTCCATTTCATGCACATTTCGTATTCCGATATGTGCTTCCCGAATAATGATCTACCTTTGATGTTGAAGGTGACAACCGTGTTGAATGGTTTACACTCAACCAGATTGAGTTTAAGCTCGGTGAAGTTCCAGGTAACAAAACCGATACGCGAAAACCCACCTTCAGAGGCCGAGGTGTTGATAATGAATCTACGAATGAAGCCGGAGTGCTCGGTGTCACCATCGATCCGACACTCAAATTGCTACCGATTGTCGTGGGGCTAGTCGTCTATATCTTGAGGCGTATTGGTGAGAACGAACCCATCAGTTGTCGAAAAGTCATGGTTGTATGTCAAAGCGCCTATAGACTATTTTTCTGGAAACAGGCTACCCAATACGTTACCGGCGCTCCGAAACTGCTTCACTGGGGATCCTAGCCCACTGCCTCAATAGGTGTCACTAGTGGTTAAAACTATTGAAATGAAACTGACATCACGGTCCTGAGCAATTTCCCACACAAAAGTACCACTAATAGACAACACTAGCTGTCCGTCTCGGGGAATTCCCGCTGGGAATCTGCCGCGAGTATATGAATTGTACAATTTTGTACACGTACATGTATCTTAGCCAATCAGAAAGTGTGTTACGGCGGCGTCGGTTAAATCCGTGATGATGGCTTATGATTGGATCCCTCGTCCAACAGCGCGGTCTATTGATGATCCTTCACTTTTGGTGCCAATCATGCCAGTGTTTAGTGGGTCTACCTATGGGCAACCCACGCTTTTGGTGCCAATCATGTCAGTGTCTAGGGTCTACCTATGGGCAACCCACACTTTTGGTGCCAATCATGCCAGTGTTTTAGTAGTGGGTCTACCTGGGCAACCCAACACTGGGGACGAATGTACAGAGATGTGACACGTACAATAAAATTTCCCCAGGCTATAGAGAACTTCATGGATAACAATGTTTGAGCGACCCTTAATGAGGCAGACCTCGACAAAATCAGAGAGGCATGATATTCACAACATGTATTCTTGTTGTAAACAAATTGAGTTATTGCTGAAATTTAATTTCTCACACCGAACACGCCATACCATCACCTCCCTGTCTATCCACACCACGTGTTACATGTACCTCATTGTTCACTTGTACCTGAGGGAGCCAAGAAGGAACCTAAACACATCATGATAAGGGACATCATACTTGTATCGTATTGATGCGTTAAGATGCTGCGACGCGAGATGAATTTAATTGGAGTCGGTGTCCCGTTCTGGGATTGCAAATTAGCTGGCAAATTGGTAGGCTTTCCCTGAGGATTGAACAGGTATCGCAGGAAATTTGGATAATGTGGAAGTTTCCTAAAGACGCCCAGAAGGTCGGTCTTCAATAACTAGTTACTTAACAGACCTTTGAGATATCATCCAGATCACGGTCTCGTGAGAAAAACCAGACGAGACTTGCATTTTTTAACGTACGATAGCAATCACGGATAGCTTCGCATGTTTGTTCTAATTAACCAATGACACGTTTCGAATAAATGAATGAAGAAATATTTATACTGAGCTAATCTATCTTGTTTAGCACACATCTGATGATCCCGATAGAGCGATGTGTCTGTTGGTGAATGGTATATGTACAATGACTTTCGTACACAGGGACTACACAGCGTGTCCCAACAAACGGGCAAGCATTTTTTTCACTACCCAGAGGAGAGTCTATTCGGAAAAAATGCTGATCCCGCCGGTAGTTTTCGCTCCAGATCCTATTATGTGAACCAAAGTTAAGGTCCTGGGTTATTCGTTCCTTGCAGAAAAATGCAGGCCGACATGTGCATGTTGAACATAACGATAGTAGACCTACTTTTAGTATCCTCACACTTTAGATAATGTATGAATATTTACCGTTAATCCCTCCACTGCAATAATGTTGAATTTGTGGACGCAGTCTAGACCTCGTAATTGCTCGGTGGTGTTGTAAACGCCTTAACGGCAAGCTGACGTTGTGAACTTTTGGAACGTGGTCAGACGTTGTAAATGAAACATGTCAAAACACCATAAAAGTACAAGTTATATGACGAAAATGAAGGCACCTGCGGGGTCTATCAGTCAAAAGGAATCGAATGAGACGCGCCTTGGAACTAATTAGCTAATAAGCTGAAAAAAACTAGTAGTCGGAACACCCAAGAAATGTTACATGTTGAAGATCAAACAAAATGAGTTCGAGGTTTTTTCTACTTAGTCCACCCCTTTTGATAGCAATATTTTCAACAGATATTGAGTACTCCGCACGTGAATTCCATGAATGCTGCCAGATGTTCCGAGACAGGGCAGCCATGACACTTGTGGATTTTACTTGCTGGAACTACTTTAATGTACCGTACTGAGCGTGTGGTGTACATGAAGTACAGGTCAAAACACCATCGCCAAGCGAGGTTCTGTGGGTTTGTGACATTGCTGCCACTAGTGAATATGTCATTTACACGCTTCTTCTCTAAGAAAATTGTACCTGTTTTTCATGTTTGGTGAATTTCTTTGTTTTTGATTACGTATAAGCTATAATTCTTGCTCATTTTCTGTTTCTATAAAGCACAGTGATCACATTGGACCATAAAAACAGTCAAAGGGGGTGCCTTTATTGCTTTTCTCGGAGGGGCCTGGATCCAAGCAATATGAAAATGTACAGCTTCTCCTTTAACTTCGGTGTGATCCAATGTGCCTTTTCAGCTGCCAGGCCTTTTGCAGGATTCTCCAACAGGCAAATACATTTGACATTTTCGAGATGACAGTTGTTACCCGAGAACCTGAGGGTATACACAGTTGTCCATGACAAACATCAATTGAACAACGAAAAATGTTCTTCCACCGTACCGGTACTGCGAAAGCAGTCCTGGAAACTCCGTGTAGTAGTGGTTTTAACAGCGGTGAGAAGACAGCTGGCGATGAAAATGGTATCTGACAACCAAAATACATTCGCATGTTTAAATTTACTCCAAATTTTCATGTATGTACATGTACATGTACTGACTTCGGTTTTAGCACGCGAGTACATGTATACGAATTGGTGGTTTATCGTTCGAATCTGACAGCAGCAGACCCCTTACCTTTGCATGGTTGGACAGCATGTCTTCGGTGACCCCCCCCCCCTCCGAAGATACGTCTCCTTCAATAGTCAGAAGACTTCCCATGTTTCCACTTGGATATGACCCAATTAGCCCACACTAATTGGTCAAATCATTGGTTTAAAGGGGCATAGGCTGGGGGGAGGGGTGCACTGGGTGCACGTGCACCTCCCCTCAGCAGTAAGAGAGTTCCGCTCTGGGCAAGCAGAAAAAAATAAACCTTGTAATCGTGTAAATTTTGGCTTTAAAGAATTAGCACTGAAATCACGTCTCAGAGCATCTAGATTCCAAAATTTTCTGGCGGAGGTCCCCCAGATCCCCCTCCAGGGCAAACCTTTTTTACTCTTCAGCAGACTGTGAAATTTCATGCCTACGCTGTGCAAGGAGTTCCGCTTGCACAAAAAAGTGCACCTACCCGGGCTGCTCAGACCAGCCTACGCCCTTGTTTACTGCCCTCTTTTGGTCATTGTCAAACATGCGAATAGGAGGTGACAGACAGTGTTGACCAATAGGTGTCACTACGGCCCAATTCAATGCCTTGCACACCCATTCATGCTTGATTGAGCATGAATCAGGAAAAGTTTCTTTTGTATTGGGCGGCTAGAACTTCAGCCACCAATACCCCAGTCACCGTGTCAGATCGCCTGTGAGATATTACGAAATTATAACGGCTTTATCGTTTTTCGTGAACCATCTGACACACACATTTACCATTTCCATCGGTTACTCCATAAATCAACTTTGGTCCGCTAATTCTCAAACAAATTTTTAGCCGTCCTAACAAGTTATCATTATTATTTGTATTGCATGACTGCAGCACAATAATTTTCTTTCACGAAGTCGCAGTTTGTATTGACGTCGTTTTGAAGGATCGCCACGCCGGTCGTAGTGCATTGAGTTATGTAAACATGGCGCCGAAAGTGAAATAGAGTTTGCCAAAGAGATCAATTTTTGTCTAGATCAAAAAGAAGTTTAGACAAGATGCTCCCTGCGTGCCCGAAATATGATTAAAATCACTGGAGCTATTTTGACATTGGTTTGGTATATTAGCAGAGCTAGAGGAAAAAACCTGGCGCATTAAATTGATTTATGGTCTATATGCAAAGAAGCAACAAATTACATCCTGCGAATCTGCTAATGGCTTATTATTAAAGCACGACTGTAGGCGTTAGGTTTTATACATGTACATGTACTTCGCGACGGTCGACGTAACATTTGACCTTGGGCAACCTCGTTTACAGGTCTACAAACACGGTCAATGTACACCGTATACCACAGCACTAATTCATGGTGGCGAGGTTGATCATGATCTTGTGTCAATAGCCTACATGCTCGACAAGACTGTTCAAATCTACCTATTTGAATAGGGCTTTTTCACTTGGCAAGTGCGCGCACATGAGCACATTCCCTAAACCCGCAGTTATCTATGATTGGTTGGTTGGTGCAAGTAGGCGTGGATTCGTAACAATAGCAATTGTGCCATGCAGTATTCCAGTGTTCATAACTGGACAAGCCTCGTCGACCACGAAAGCCTGAAATAGAATAGGGTTTTTTCACTTGGCAAGTGCGCGCACATGAGCACGTTCCCTAAACCCGCAGTTATCTATGATTGGTTGGTTGGTCCAAGTAGGCGTGGATTCGTAACAATAGCAATTGTGCAATGCAGTTTTCCAGTGTTCATGAATAACTGGACAAGCTTCGTCAACCACGAAAGGGTCTCAACTCTGACGGAATGAGGGCCAGCAGGGCACTGCCAGACAGAACATGTGGCACGAGGGGGGCCGGGGGGGGGTATTTCATATCGGGGCCATTACATTCTACAACACTGGCAATCTCACAAAATTTCAGTTTAGTGAGCTATTCGCGCCGACGACAGTACAGTTTCCCGAACGGCCGTGTTAAAATGCAATTGCCAGTTGTTGTTACCGAGCCGCGGTTCATTTTGCGAATAGGTCGCTTCAAAGACGAGACCGTTCAGACAGTTTCCGCATTGTCGTCACTTGCGCGAGAGCATATGAACACAATAGGGCGAGCAAGTATTAGACCATTGAGACCGTGTCCCATTGTCGCCATTTGCGCGAGCAAATAAATACAATGGGGCGAGCAAGTAGCTTCATAACATTGGACCATCGAGACCGTGTTCCATTGTCGCCATTTGCGCGCGAGTAAATAGTGAGCTTAAGAAACCATACGTTAACGTTAACGTTAACGTTAACGTTAATGACATCATTTTGACGTCACATCGAATGAATCTGTTGCATTCCTTCTATGATGACGTCATTTTGACGTAGGCCTAATCACATGTAGCGTTAGCGTTAACGTTTGGTTTCAACTCACTTATGTATACAATGGCTGAGTAAGCACTCGAGACCGTCAAGATTATTTCCAATTTGCTACGCCCGTCATGGCGAGGAAAAACGACAAACTTCTCAAGCTGACTTGGAAAATGTTGTCACTCCATGGGGGAATTCGTACAGTTTTTGTATGGGAGTAGTGTCCTACTATGTATAAGTTGCGGTCAGACTTGCATCTCAAAACGGTTCTCAAATTAAAGGCGCCCCAATTTATAATAAGGGCTGATTCATACTCGCTTGCGGACCGTCAAGCGCATGAAACTGATCGCAGGTTTCCACGACGTGAATGTGCACACGCAGTGAAATTGATCATACTCGGCGCAAAATCCGGACGGAGTATGAATCAGCCTTAATACGCTTCAAAAGCGTTTTACTCGATCCACGTTTATAACCGAAGAAATTGGATTGAGTGAACATTTCTAGGCGCATACGGGGATAATTTTAGTCCTTTTATAACCCTATTCAAAACCACCACTGCCGTTAATTCAATAACAGCTACTGCACAGACCCTTTCCGCATTGGTTATATGCATCAGGTGCCAATGGCCAGCATGAATGCCTCAAGCCTATTGGCCAGATGAAGACAACAGGCGCTATGACTGACAGGCTTAATCAACATATCAATAGAAAACTACGGTCCTTGCTCGCGTCTATCTGCTAAGTGAAAAAAGCCTAATGATCTACATGTAAGTTACCAATTAGGCATTGAGACTGTTGCTACACATAAAAGAATGAGTTGAAGCATGTTACCTTACCTGTTGAAGGGTTAGTCACACTCACGCTACAACAGCGCGTTGAATTTCTCAAGTGATGAAAAGTATGGCGGCCATTTTCACGGTGTACAATCAACCTTGCCGTACAGCTGCGGGAGAAAGTTCCGGTCACATACGCTTGGCAAAGCTGAGATTCCAAATCACTATAAATACCATGCTAAGGGCAAAATGATAACCCAAGGCGAATGAATACAGCACTAAAAAAGCCTAGCTGCTGCAATATCCCCCAGAAATTCGCAGGAGAACGCATGGAAAATCGACAATTTTAAAATGAACTGTACGGCTACGGGAGAAGTATTCTCCCGCAGCCGAACAGTTCATTTTAAAATTGCCGATTTTCGATGCGTTCTCCTGCGAATTTCTGGGAGATATTACAGCAGCATGCTTTTATAGTGTATTCGTTCACTTAGGACTGTCATTTTGCCCTTAGCAGTGGTATTTATAGTAATTTGGAATCTCAGCTTTGCCAAGCGTATGTGACCGGAACTTTCTCCCGCAGCTGTACGGCAAGGTTGATTGTACACCGTGATTTTTGTCAGCTAAGATTTCGACATAGTATCAGCCCAGCCTCGGTGTCACCACTGGCTATATATAGGTTGGACAGGACACCAGTCTTATCAAGGTGGGGAGGGATAAAGAGTCACCTAATGCATACTGTGGCACTTTAATGCGAGTATGGGTTATTGAAATACTGGCCCGTATTTTAGAATGCGCCTCTGTCAACGTAAAGGAGTTCCTCAAGGCTATTGTCCTCAACAGGAGAACATTCGCCTTGAGGAACTCCTTTACGTTGAGGACCATTCTAAAATACGGACCACAGACTTGTGCCTTTACGTTCAACAAGGACAGGGAGTTTCAAGCCCTGCGAGCGGACAAATAAACACTCTCGATGTTCGTTTTCTACGGATTTGAATGAAATACTGGACTTACTCACTTCGTGCAAGCCTTTTCAGCCATGTCACTGCGTGGTACATGTAGGCTTACATAGGCCTAAGCCCCAGCAACATCTCAACACACCAAAATCGCAGTTGTAAGGTCCTACTTATCGATCATATGCCTGTTAGTGCTGCAGCGCCCCCTAAGTCATTATACAATACATGTAGTTACCACCTGCGAAAAATTACGAATTCATCAACCACTGTGCTTTTATGAGCAATGACCTCATCAAGTCACGTTCAAAACAGTTTCATGTCTGGAGAGTGTAACAAATGTTAATCGAAAATCGATGTTTTAAGATCATAACGGTATGAGTGGAGGCCAAATGCATGCCTACTGCTGAGATTGTACCGAGACAAGATGCGATCGATATGAAGTGCATGCATGATGCAGTAGATGTCAATAAAGATATTCATAACATCTGACTTGATTCTAGAAGATCAAGAGACCTCTGTTCTTGCCTAACACAGCATTTTCCGTTACACTATCTTCGTTCTTGAGAGCTACCGCAGCCGTCGATTCGTGTTTTTGTTCGAACACGACTTAAGAAAGTCAAGTGAAAGTGGTATGCTTCCATGTTAAATAATGTGATTGATGACTGACAGTGAACATGACATTTTTGTTCATTATCAAACTGTTGCTAAGAAGTTTTCTCAGTTCTCGACCTGTTCGAACAAAAACACTAATCGACGGCGAGGGTAGTTCTGGGCGTAGGTTTATGACTAAACAAAAGAATATCTTCTCGACACAATAGCAGATGTCCACACCGATCATACATTTGTCCATGAACATCATCATACAAATATATGATGATGTTTTGAACAAATGTATAATCGTGTAGACGGGCCTTTAGGCTTTCCTTACATAGAAGTATACGGTATACGAAAACGCCATTTAACAAAAGGCTTCAAGTGGATTCACGACCGTGAAGCCATTGTTAACCGCGGTATTCGTATACCGTATAGTTCTATGTAAAGGAAACCTTAGGGTCGAATTCAGCGTCAATCATAAACTACTTGCCAACTTAAAATGGACGATTTTAGGCCGTATTTTAGAACGTTCCTTAGTCCACCTTAATTCTATTGTTCTCGATGGTTTTACAATGGACTTACATGTAAGGTCGACCTTTATACGACCCTTTGTTTTGTGAAATGAAATATATGCAGACTTGCGTTTTCTGTTTTCTTCATAATCGCAGTTGAAAGGTGACAGAGACTGGCTTTGCCACCGCGATGTAGCTCCTCCAACATTATCATATACCAACAGTGTCAGTGCTCTTACGAAAAATTCACATGTGCGAAAAAACACATAAGCAATTGTGATCGAAGACATCAACAGCCTGGCGTGCGCTCACCCATGCCGACCATGACCAAAAGGGAGACGCGTGTGGACCCCAGGGCAGTGCCAATCCTCTGTGAGCTAAATGCGATTTTGGTGCACTTAATACATGTAGTAGGGCCTACATACAAAACATTTCGATCCTGTACATTTCGACGGTATTGACAAGGAGTCCCTGAATGTCAAAGTTAGCCATACCTCCAAACTCCTCCACTGCAGTTTCAAACCGCTACGTTACCCGCGCTCGGCAACTGCTTCAGTTGATGCGATCCTCAAAGTATCACTAATAGACGGCGTTAGCTGTCCGATTCGGGGAATCCCCCGTGGGATCTGCCGCGTGTGTGAATATACAGTGTACTTACATGTATCTTAGCCAATCAGAAAGTTACATCGGCGTCGGTTGAACATGTGATGATGGCTCATGATTGGATCCCTCGTCAAACAGCGCCGTCTATTGATGATCCTTCACTTTTGGCGCCAATCACGCCTGCCCAGTGTTTTTTTTTGGTCTGTACCCGTATGGCCAACTGAACACTGGGGACAACTGTACCCCACGCCCCAAAAGAGATAATAAGGTTAGTTATGTGATCTACCTGTAGTCCCAACGATCTCATTTATAATACACTGCATGGATTAGATTTGCCTTTTGTTTTTTCCCTTTTTGTGTAGAGGAATTTCCCTATCCTTCTCATTACCGGGGCATCAGAGATGAAATTGAAAAAAAAATCAACTCAATTCGCCTCACATTGCGTTGTTGCTGATGAAGTGAACGTTGAAGGAGAAGTAAAATTAGAGAATGATTGCTTCGAGGCTGAATAGGCATGCAAGGCAATTTGAAATGGCTATTTATTAACTCTCGCAGAAGGTCATTACATTTTTTTACCAGTGATTTTCTTGTGATGGATCACTGCCTGATTTTTTTAAATAATTCTACTGGCTTAATGCATGTATTTATTAGAATAAATGAAGGGGCTCGTCTGACACCGTGTCGGATTAATCTTAATTAGCCATCTGATTCTAACTAATCACCCAGTCTGTGCCGGAGGCTTCTTAGGAAACTTTCCCAGGGTTGTCATTCTAATTTTGCATTTCTTTTTTCCTGTGCAAAATCACTGAGCTAAAACGGCCCATTTTTTATAAACGTGGGAGTTTGGGGATGAAAGGTAATTGTACAACTTGTCCACGCTGTAAGTACCACATTCTTTTCTTTTGGTCCGATTGGACTTGACCATGTGCGCACGAAAAAAAGAAATTTAAAGGAGCCTGGTATTACCACTTTTTCTCGACAGCCGTCGCCACCATCGCCTTGCGCACCACTATCCAACCCCAGGGACTAACTACGTTGTCGGCGAATGGACGCGATGTATTACGTACATAATTTTGTAGTGTTTTTGTACTTCGTATTGCTGCCGCTAGGTGGCTCCCTCTACATCGGCAGTCAAAATACAAGTAAGAGATCGCTTTACCGTGCTCCCGGTATTGCCACTTTTTCCCGACAGCCGGCGCCACCGCGCCATTCTCCAACCAAAGGGACAATTAAATACGTTGTCGGCGAATCGACACGGTTCACTACGTACATTTTGTAATGGATTTTTGTAGTTCGTGTTGCTGCCGCTAGGTTGCTCCCTCTACGCCGTCAGTAAAATTACCCTTTAGATATCGCATAGTTACAGTCTTTCTTGCAAGAATATGCAACCACTTATAAAAGATGGCGCTCCGTTCTGACAAACGAATGAGGGATCGTCGATCCGCTACACGGCGTTGCAAGCGATTTGACCGCCGCATAGACTGGTTCCCGGTCCCAATGTAGCTCACGCAATAAGGGACCGGTATTGCGTGATGTAACGTCGGATTTGATTGGCTAGCTATTTTTGTATTACCTGATGAAACGTCGCAGTTGATTCATGGCTAGCTATTTTTGGGATGTAGAGGTAAGTAGCCTAATCTATGAGCAAACTTGACGCTAGGTGGCGATATGTGCAATGACGTCTATCATATCGCCACTAGTGACGGTGGTAGGTTTCCATCTTGAAAAGTAGTGCGCGCGCGGAAGGAACAGAAGAAATTCTTCTGTTTGTGAAGCGGTCACCCCATCACTCGTTTTCTACGCTTACAATATAGATCATTGAAGACAGGTGTATAAAGGTATAGAGTGATACAAGCAACGGTTGAGTAGATGTAAAGTAATAATAAAGTTATTCTGTTTCATTTTCGACAAGGTAAATACTGTTTTCTGCAAATAATACCATTTTGAAAAGGAAGTTCTCATCACGTGATAGACTAGCCCGCCGACGATGACGTCAGGATTTCAAGATGGCGATTTAGTATCGATGGCAGTGTTAAAATTTTCGTCCAATTATCAAAAAATTTCAACGCTGTCGTGGAGTATGATCTATGAGGAGAATCTTCTGTGACGTCATAACCCGGCAGCTTTCTGCCAGGTATGGCCGCCCAATACTGGTCCCTTATTGCGGTGAGCTACATTGGGACCGTGAACCAGTCTAATCGCCACGATGCCATATTGACCAACTTCCCGCGCATGCCTAGCTTGAGTACCTCCGGTTGTCAATACTGTGTATATTGGATCTGCTATGGACAGTGGTCATTGACGTCATTAATTGTCGATGTTGCTTCATGGAGAAATGAACTCTTGCATTTTTTCTACAGGAAGTAATGAGTAACAACGTCTTTATCGCCTACCTCTACGTCTTAAAGAGAAAAACCACGGGATTTGAGAAATTTGCATCTGATGCTGAATGTGTGCATGTGAATTGTACAGTCAGGAGACCAAAACAAATCGGTTGTTTTCACGCCAGAAATTAATTGAAATTTCGTGAGAAAAAAAAGAATTCGGTTGCATCGCTCGCAGCGCCAACTCGTCGATTAGTTTCGCGGGTTTCTCATTAAATCACGAACTCTCTCTGGCATCGCTCTTGTAGCAGATGAAGTCAGTTGCACTAGTTAGCCTTACTTCCCGAGTCGTGGTTGACGTCGGTGACGAGTTCGCCATCCCTACTCTACACCAAGTGGATTCAACGTTAGGAGATGCCCGGATATGAACCATTGGAATGCGAACGGTTTGAAGTAGGGTTCTCCTATTGAAGTACTAATGTGCAAGCTATGTATAGTGCCCAAGAAATTCGATATAAAAGCAGACAGTATAATATATACATAAGCATGTACGAAACTGTGGAAATAACCTGTGCAGAAAATGGCTGCCCCCGCTCATCACTCTAATGATTAGGCTTTCTGTACATAGAAGTATACGGTATACGAACACGCCGGTTAACATTGGCTTCATGGCCGCGAATCCTTTGTAAAGCCATTGCCAATTGCTAACCGGCGTGTTCGTATACCGTATACTTCTACTGTATGTACAGGAAGCCGTGTGTTCAGGCACCGCCTACAGCGGGAGAAGCCATCTGGTTTCAGCGTTCCTTTTCTTCAGCGTGCAAGACTATTACCGTTCTCGGTGGGAGACCACCCGAACTCGCTCATCTTTTCCCCTGGGAGATCCCGGACTTCGCCTTCGGATAGTTGGCTCATTAGGGAGTTTTCGCAAATCTGACGAAAAACGAAGTACGAAATACGAAATTGGACGTCATATCCATGACGTAATTTATTTCTGGAGATGGTTGGTACCACAAATGTCCCTCCTGCCAGTGCTTCTTTTAGCATGTCATGTAAGATCGAAAGAGTTATGGCGCATCTTGAATTTTTAAATTTCCAATTCGTATCAACGAAGTGGAAACGAAAGATAAATTTCAAAGTTTAATATACACCGGACCTCTGTCGTTCTAACGTCATACGCTAAAAGACGCTCTTGCAGCAGGCGATATTTGTGGTACCAACCATTTCCTGAAATACATTACGTCATGGATATGACGTCCAATTTCGTATTTCGTACTTCGTTTTTCGTCAGATTTGCGAAAACTCCCTATTCTTCATTCGGTCCCACGACGACATTCGGGGATTCGCCGAATCGGATAGCTAACGCCGTCTATTAGTGATACTTTGCGGATCGCATCAACTAAAACAGACGTCGATTCGGAGACATGAACAACCTGCTCTGTGGCCAGCAATGCCGACCATCACCAACAGAAGAAGATGGACCCCGGCAATGCCAGACCTGTGACCTTCACTGCGACTGTAATGTAATGTCAACATTTTCAAAACTATGAGACAAATTTTAGCAAAATATGTGTCAAGATTCACATGTCGACCATCTTCAATACGCAGGAACCGGGACATGAGAGGACGAGGAAGAGCGGGAAGAAGAGTATGGGTTTGGAAGTAGCGAAGAAAGCTGGCGAAGAGAGGGTAAAGGAGAGACGGTCTGTTGAGTTTAGTGGAGGTGTGGGTCTGAATAAGGGAATGGGCAGAAGGCAGACAAAAAGAGGAACGAAAAATTTTGTGGAACTGGAGGACTAGGCAGATTGTGAGGAGAGGAGCTGAATAGGAGCAGTCAGCCGCGCTTATATCGCCAAAAGACGGCAGCCGTGTTCTAGCGGACCAATACAATAGAGAATTCTCCTGATTGGTGCTCAGTCAACCATAAATGGGTCCGCTTGGCATTGAATTGGGCCTTAGTGACACCTATTGGTCAACTGATTGACAGCTCCAGGTGATGATGGGCGGATGGGCGAGTAGTGTGGGGCTGTGGAATGGAAGATGATTGATATGGATGAAGAAGGGGACTTATAGGGGATTGAAAGAGGGGACTGTGTCACCGCTGAGGTCCAGGTGTTATACCTGCCAGTGCTTCTGTGTGTCAGTGTGTCCCCTTATTGTTTGGGAAATGCTGGCAGATAATATGACATTTTTCTCTCTGTGTCCTTTGTTGTCAAGTCGCCGCTTTATATTCCGTCAGACAATAGGAGGGGAACACTAACAGATGGGGAGCACTGGCAGATGTTACACTGGGTTAGATGCCTAGTCGGACCGGTGTGAACGTAGAAAAAGACCCCTGGAATCAAAGTCCAGGCGCTATCTTCTATCTGACTGAACCTTGTGAAGGACTCTGACAAAAAACCGTTGACAATGTGTGGTCTTCGTATTGAGGACTTCCATTCCTAGGACCTTCTCCACAGGTACTCATCTGACAGAGGAAGTGACTTTGCTTTGAGAGCGCAGGTATCTTCCTACATTTGTTTACAAATCGCCCAAGACTGTCTGAAGAATCAATAATGAGCAGAGAAATAGCCAAATAACAGTTAACCTTTTTCGTCAAATATCAGCAGTAAATATCGGCCTATACACCAGATCAGATTCTAAGTTCTTCGATAATAGGCAACTTAACCGAAAACCGAGTGAAAATCGAGAAACTGTTGACCGCAATACGAATTCTTCGATTACTCGGTCACCCAACACTTCTGCACTTTTAGTGCTTTTCCGTGAAAAATGAAAATTCGG
>NMRB01000295.1:160870-203310 GCA_002633025.1 Notospermus geniculatus
TGCATGAACATGATGAAGGTCACATTGCACAACTCTGATATTGGATTTTTTGACATGCTCTTTTGAATTTGACAATACTCGCACAATTTGCGACGGCTCTCTTAGATATTTTGCAGACTTGTTGATGATACCCTAAGGGTACTCTGTGAAAATTTCCAATGAATTCGGCATTAATCTATCGCCGAGAAAATACTTGTCAAAAAGCGGTTCACTTTTTTGGGACACCCGATATATATTTAAACGCACTTGTATCTAAAATATTCACCTACCATCGCGGACGCACCATACACAAATACACTATTTGCGGTGTCAAAGGCAAAAAATTACAAAACATTCAAAAGTCACAAGTGTCATTTAAATATTTACCCATTCTTAAAAACTAGTCTTCAATCAACTACATGTAGTTCTTACCTTGTCCATCTGTGGTATCCTTTCATGAATTCGTGAGCTTACAGACGAACGTCACTCCGCAACGTTTTTATCGCATTCCCAGAATGAACAGGTCCCAGGTCAAGTGGCACCAAGCATCCTGGTGTAAAAGCAAGGAAATTGGTATCTGAGTTGTGTCGCGTTTATCCATCGAAGCAATGTTAAGCAAACCGTCTCACCGGAGACTACTTCATTCCGTGTCGGCAGCTGCACCAAGAATGACTTGTCGGTACCACCTTGCACAGTGCCTCGAGTCTCTCCAATAACGGAAGAACGTCCGTCGTGCTATGATGAATGTACTGCTGGAATCTGCGGACGTACACGGCTCAGATATATCCCTGTAGTCGTCTCGTCAATCTCGAGTCCGCTCAACCAACAATTTGTGTTGCAACTTTCCAATAAAAGGGTTGTTACAGGATATGTGTATCATGAAAGTTTTTATGAATTTTTGATGAATGGTAACCAATGAATATTAGTAGAGGTGAGCCAAATCATACATTACGTGATAAGAAAAATAAAACGTGGTTGAACGACCTTGACTATAGAATTTCTTTTGATGTTGGAATGAAACAGCACTTTAGAGTTAATAAAATGAATATAACGCCAAGTCACAGTGCAACCCGTCCGTGCGTTTCGAACATACATTGAAGGTCCTGATATAAAACGTCTCCTTACTTGGGTATGGTTGTGGTGCGTGTTGCGTGACGGTTATAAGAACCAATGGGGAATGAATGGGTTATTACATGTTAGGCCAGGTTTACATACAGGTATACTGTAACAGGATATGTGTATCATGAAAGTTTTTATGAATTTTTGATGAATGGTAACCAATGAATATTAGTAGAGGTGAGCCAAATCATACATTACGTGATAAGAAAAATAAAACGTGGTTGGACGACCTTGACTATAGAATTTCTTTTGAGGTTGGAATGAAACAGCACTTTAGAGTTAATAAAATGAATATAACGCCAAGTCACAGTGTCGAACATACACTGTAGGTCCTGATATAAAATGTCTCCTTTACTTGGGTATGCTTGTGGTGCGTGTTGCGTGATGGTTATCAGAACCAATGGGGAATGAATAGGTTATTACATGTACATATTAGGCCAGGTTTACATACAGGTAGGCCTTCATGTATACTGTATACGGACACGCGGGCGGACAAAGGTTTCATGGACATGAACCCTTTGTGAGGCCATTGTTAGCCAGCGTGACTATACCGTATACCTCTTTGTAAACCCAACCTTAGAGTAATCAGTGACCCTATGGTCTACCATACCACAAACCCGATAAATGGTCATTATGTATGTAAATGCATCATGAAAAATCAAAATATCAAATTTTTGATATTTTGATATCATGAAAATGAAAACAGATCTTCATTTTTAACCGTTAATAACGGTTTTAAAACGAATGTCCTAGAAATGTCTGAATTACTTTAATCAGCGAAAAAGTACGGTGGCCCAAACATGCCATGCATATACTGTACCCGCGCTCCAATACCGTCCTGGGCGGGAAATCAGAGTAGGCGGGAGATTGCCATGTGGGCCGAGCTTTGTACGGTCGGTATTGTATAGAAATTGTCGTCAAGCGAATAGGCCCTATTGGTATGCAACAGCAATTTTAGCATGTCAAAACTTCGCAGCGCTCTGGTGATTCACGAGACTACATCAAGTCATGGTCTGATCATCTTACAATGAGGCCTGTTGCATACCAATAGGGCCTATTCGCTTGACGGCAATTTCTATACAATACCGACCGACCGTACAAAGCTCGGCCCACATGACAATCGGCCGCCTACTCTGATTTCCCGCCCAGGACGGTATTGGGGCGCGGGTACAGTATTTTTGTCCACATTAAAATATTCTGAACATTATTGTATTTTGTCTCGAATTTCCACCCGGGTGGAAAGTATTTCCACCCGGGTGGAAAATATTTTCACCCGGGTGGAAAGTATTCACCCGAGTGGAAAGTATAATTCGAGAAAAAATACAATAATGTTCAGAATATTTTAATGTGGACAAAAATATATACATGGCATGTTTGGGCCACCGTAAAAAAGTTCTCTGTCGCAAAGTCACTGTGATGACTTTTTATCCATCCTGGCCGTCTTCCGACCACTTTTGAAGAAAAAATCTTTCTTGCTTAAACAAGATTAAAGTACATGTATTGTGAAAAAAAATCGAAAACAGAATCTTACAAAATTGCGTTATTTCTTTATTGCATAACCGTCAAAGGTCATCATCCGGGGGCTGACAAATATCTCCTTAGATGGTAGAAATATGATTATGAGATTCCAAGTGGATATTGGAAACGTCTTCAAATCTATTGTCATAATGTTTACTGTACGCTTCATGTATTACAATCCTGCGTATGGCGTATCGTTTGACGTGACGTGGGACAATAGGGAGTTAAAGAAATCAAACGATAGGAAAACGTTATTTTTTGTACCGAAAATGCAATATATAATCTCGTGAATTCGCAGTAAGAAAAATAACGTTGTCGTAAAGTTGACGTTTATCGTTTGATTTCTATTAATTCAGTCAATTCATCTTTATTACTCACACAATAAATTAAAGCACATGTAAGGAACAGATAAAGTTTAAATCAAGATGGTGGCGACAAGGAAATGTAACAGTAGGCGCGGATGCAAGGGGGCACACCCGGCGCAGGCTCCCCCTTTTGGTCAACAAATCTGTTGACCTAAAATCGACCGTGAAATTCTGGAACTTGGCGCCAATTTCAATGTTCCTAGCACAGGGCGCCCCCTCGTTTCCCAAATCTGGATCCGCCCCTGATCAGATGTGACGCTGGAGAGTTTTCGTCGAGAAATTGAAAAGTAGGAATAAGTATAGGGAATGTAAGCCGAGAAAGCGGCAAAAATAGCCGAGAAAGGTCGCAAATTACCGGTATGTGAATAAGAGTTTAATATATGGAACCATCTAATGGAGTGTACGGTTACCGAGAAGTTCAGTACTAAACCACTGTACCCAGCTGGCCTCACTAAAAGTTTGACACGCAACAATTCATGAACATTAGTTCGGTTGAATAAACAATTCATGATCAGAACTTTAGTTCGGTTGAATAAACAATTCATGAACATTAGTTCGGTTGAATGAACAATTCATGAACATCAGTTCGGTTGAATAAACACTTTGTCCCTAGTAGGGGTCATCTGCGCGAAATATGAATTACCAAAGATACTTGTGATAAAAGTATTGTGAGAAGTAATATCACAAGATCTGGGCCAATTATAAATAAAAACTACTTACACATGTAGCTGTAAGTATAAGTGTGATACTTATCTTTTGTGCTCACTGTTAGAAATTATTAATTTTACAGTAGTAATTTTGTAGTAATTTTACAGAAGGTGCCTGCAGCAGAGTCCCCACGTTCTGTAAATCTACATAATTTTTTATGGTATGATTCATGTTTTCCTGTATTGGTTGGACTCCATTGGACATCCCATTATGATACCTTCTGAGAGCAGTATGAAAATATAATTTGGTCAGCCTCCAGTCAAGTCTCTGTTAACATTTATTTAAGCGAGAAAGATTTTTTTCCAGAAGTGGTCGAAAGATGGCCTGGATGGATAAAAAGTCATCACAGCAATTTTGCAACAGGGAACTTTTTCGCTGGTTAAGTCTGTACTTTTACAGATCACGTCTGTATTTACAGATCCGTGCTGGGGACTCTGCTGCACAGATTTTCTGTAAAATCTTCTGTTATTTCTAACAGTGTAAACAAAGGATAAGTGTCACACTTAATAGACAAATACATGTACATGTAGTTTTTATGAATATGGGCCCAGGGTCCATATACATAAACATACTTAAGTCAACGTGTGATACTTACTTTTGTGTTGAACAAAGGATAAGTGTCACACTTAGACTTTTTATGAATATGGGCCCTATGGGCAATTCAGCTAGGAATCGCATTATTTAAATTGGCAATACGGCTGCCTCCAAGTTGTATAGCCTCGGTTTCGTTGTGTGCAAATATTAACATGAAAATGGTTTTTAAAAATTCTGTTGCAGATGGATAAACATCTCTTATACCTGCAAATAACATATTCTCACGTTGTCAGTTGGATGGCATGAAAAGCCGTGGATTATAACGTTCAGCAGGCCCGTTGTGTGGAATGATTAATTTTGCATGGTGTACCGATTTTATGTCAAATCAGCGTTTGTTTATGTGTCAGCGTCGACGCCAGCTGCAGTAAACATTTCGCCTGCTGATACAAAACTCTAGATTATTGATGAATTTTATGGAGTGTAGCACAGTACATCTCATGATATGACCGTTATTGGAAAAGGTCTGATGACCTCGACAGAGTAAACCACTTTTGACTACAAGAAGTACGACATTTAAAGGGGATTTTTGTGGGAAAGTTTCCCCATTTCGTTTAGTATTCGTCCATGTACAATCTCGGTCAGAAGTAATTAACCACTGACTGGATATTTGTAAATTACTCCGTGATCCCCCGATATTTTTGCACCAATTTTTTGACGCATGGTAGTTAGACCATTGCCCATCATTAGACGTAATGATTTTTCTGATCATCTCAGACTGCTGTTCACTGGACTTGAAAGCAGAGTACAAAAATCATTACAAAGTTGCCATTTTTATGTTAAAAATCAAATATTTTGAAAATTTATTGAGGATGACATCCATCTATGCAGAAGCTGGAAGATTTTACAGGTGAAAATTTTCAGGAATTGCGGAGTTTCGAAAATCTCAATCTGACCGGCAAACTTCGAACAGCGGTAAAACCGAAGTCAGCCTATTGATCAGAAAAATCGCTACGCATAATGATGGACAAATGGTCTAACTACCATGTGTCAAAAATTGGTGAAAAAATATTGGAGGGTCATGGAGTAAATTACAAATATCCGGTGGTTACCGGCGATAACTTCTGACTGGGACCGTTTAAAAGAATTCATTCGAATTGTGATTTATTTGCCGACGAGTTGCGGGTCCGAAGCTAAGTAATATTGTCAAGCCGACGCTTCAGATTTTCTTCTCCTTTTACTCCGACACACCCTTCACCAGCTTAAATGACAGCTGCTGTCGAACTGTTTGTGCTTTGGTCGGAATGCAGCGCCATCTTTCTTGGAATGAATGGCAAAAATTTTGAAACAATGGCTGATATTCATAAAAGCTAGCAAATGCGTTTACTTCAAGTTCTGTTGTACATTAACATTAGACCTCGCTGTGCAAACCTTAAGTAAAAACAGTTGCTAACTTTTATGAACACCACCCACTGATTCAATCATCAACGGTAGCAAGCCCCAACTATGGGCGGTTAAACCCGCATTTTAAAGACGTTGGCGAAACAAGACATTGAGACACTTTTCAAAGGCATGTAGTTCAAAAATAAAAAGTTGTGTGTAGCGCCTTTCAAAGACCTTGCAGTTTTAAGACAAAGACTGTCATACTTTTCAAAGACACAATTCAAAGACAAGACGTTCATACTTTTCAAAGACGTAGTTCCAAATTAAGACGTTGGGTGGCGCCTCATTACCGCCTTAGTCTCGCGCATGTTCATATAAACTTTCTGACAAGAACCACAAAATAATTTTATATGAACTTGCACGAGACTGAGGCGGTAATGGGGCGCCACCCAACGTCTTAATTTGGAACTACGTCTTTGAAAAGTATGACAGTCTTTGTCTTAAAACTGCAAGGTCTTTGAAAGGCGCCATGCAACGTCTTATTTGTGAACTATATGTCTTTGAAAAGTGTCTCAACGTCTTGTTTCGCCAACGTCTTAAAAATGCGGGTTTAACCGCCCATACCCCACATTCATGTTCTAGTGAACGAAGACTCAATTCAGAATTGCTTTCGATAGTACACTTTTAATTTCTTTTTAGTAAAATTTTCCGCTTCCGCGCTTCTACGTGCCTCGGAACACATTCACAACCTGCAGTACGTGTAGGCCTAAGTCGCAAAGGTTTCTCGGGTTGTTCTCAGTGACGTAGGCCTAGTTAAGTAGCTGCAGCAGCAGGAAACCTGCCTCTGTAGGCAGGCACCGTCGATCCTATCTACACGCCATCCGCCAAAATATTATGCAGATTGGAGGCAGATGTCAGGCTACCTCCTAATTCGATGTCCAGGACATCCATTATTCCCAAGGAAGCCAGTTGTTGATTGAGTTCGTTTATATAAACGATTCAGAGCATTTGAATAACTAATTGGCAGACATTGCAACGGATGTAGCCTACATTGTACGGCAGTGCACTAGACAGATTCAAATTCAAATATATATTCTGACCAACGCTCTCATCAACGAGCACATACATTCACTTCTAGGCTTGAATATCATTAGGTAGCAATCACCGCAGGTGTAACAATGATGATCATTTCCAGACGGGAATCTTATTAAATGTGACCTTCCACAGCAAAACCAGGCGCATGTGGCTATTAGCTTGGCAGGTTGAGACCAATATGTTTGTCAGTTTCAATATTGTCTGTCTATTACGAAATCTGCACTGTAAAAACCAATGGGCTCGAGAGACCCATGATTTTGTCCACTACCTGGGCACGTGGGTTTGAGATGAGAATGGGTCCATGGTACCCAGAATATTTGTTCTTCGAACCTGAAACGAGGAGGTCCTTAGGTTCCAGTAACCCATAATGACCAGTTTCACAGGTCACTTTGGCCCATCTACTATTGCTGCTCATGGGTGCCAACACCCCACGGTAGCATTCGTAGATGGGCCAAAGTGGCCTATGAAACTCTCATTATGGGTTACTGGAACCTATAGAACTGTCCGTTTCAGGCTCGAAGAACAAATATTCTGGGCACCAAGGACCCATTCTCCATTGAACACATTTCAAACCCATGTGTTCAGGTAGTGGACAAAATCATGAGTCTCTCGAGCCCATTCGTTTTTACAGTGTGAAACGATGTATTTCTTCTATTCTCTCCTGGTGTCATTTCGGTTCGTTGAGGCTCACCTTCTGAGCAACATGCGCCTGGTTTTGTTGTGGAAGGTCATGACAAAATGTGCTTTACTTCATAACCCCCCGAAACTCCCTCTGCAGTTTCAAACCGCTACGTTACCAGCGCTCTGAAACTGCTTCAGTTGATGCGAGCCCCAACGTATCACCAACAGACGGCGTTAGCTGTCCGATTCGGGGAATCTGCCGTGCGACTTGCTGGGTGAACGTGTACCAAATTACATGTACTTTTTCTCGGCCAGCATAAATGAAACAACTGCAGTAGGCCTATACATTATAACCTTCAAAATGCCCGAAACATGAGTGCACACTAACTGCTGATAACATCGATCAAATTTGCAAACTTGCGCTTCCAATAGTTTGACTTCCCAATCGGAAAAAGTATGAATGTACAGTATGTACAGTGTACATCACTGTTAGAAATAACAGAGGATTTTACAGAAAATCTGTGCAGCAGAGTCCCCAGGACTGGATCTGTAAAATTACAGACTTAAATAAATGTTAACAGAGACTTGACTGGAGGCTGACCAAATTATATTTTCATACTGCTCTCAGAAGGCATCATAATGGGATGTCCAATGGAGTCCAACAAATACAGGAAAGCATGAATCATACCATATGTAAATTTACAGAAAGTGCTGGGGACTCTGCTGCAGGCAATTTCTGTAAATCTGGGGGAAAATGTCCTATAATCGGCACCACCCTACCCGTCCGGGGCCCTTCACCGGTCATTCGTGTGGTCCATACCGTGATTGTTTTCCGCTGAAAAACTGCATGTATACTAAAAGCCATAATGGTCATAAAATTTCTACAGTATGTCTTTGGCATCTACTTCATGGCGGCATCCTTACTCCCTATGGTGACACCTCTGCCCGTCTGTAGGACGGGTACTTTGCTAGTACATTATAACCTTCAAAATGCCCGAAACATGAGTGCACACTAACTGCTGATAACATCGATCAAATTTGCTAATAGTTTGACTTTCCAATCGGAAAAAGTATGAATGTACATGTACACGTATCATAGCCAATCAGAAAGTGTGTTACGGCGGCGTCGGTTAAACCTGTGATGATGGCTTATGGATCCCTCGTCAAACAGCGCCCTCTATTGATGATCCTTAACTTTTGGCGCCCATCATGCCAGTGTTTAGTGGATCTATGCCAGCTGAACACTGGGGACGAGTGCACATGACCCCCAGCCATCAGCCGCTGTTCCGCTATTGAAGATTTCTATCTGTGAGCAGTGTAGCAGACGGAATAAGCTGCGACGTGACAATCGGAGACACATATAGAGAAACACGTCGATCGATCTGCCACCGTTTCCCAAACAATAAAGGGAAATTTTATACGGAAACATTGGCAGGTGTTACACCAGTTCATTCGAAGACCTCAACTCCCTGGGGAGCATAGCCGAGCTAGTCAATCACATGTGCCACCCCTGCCAGCTATACCTTTAACACCTGGGTGAGGTGTGGTAATTGAGGCAAGGAAACTTGCCTAATACTTATTTCATGCCGACGGCGGGTTCGAATCAGGGACCTCCTTTTCTAGTGGAAGACCCGAGCCAGTAATGGGGATCCTAGCTACGATAGAGGGCACACCGAAACCAGGTCCTACACAATGGACGCCTTTTGTGTGGGAAATTGATCAGGACCGGGATGTCAGTTTCATTTCAACAGTTTTTACCACTAGTGACACCTATTGAGGCAGTGGGCTACGGTCCCCATTGCCGTGTGTGTGCTAATCAAAATCATGCTTTGTTATGGAAACAAATTGTTGGTATAGCCTGCAGCAGCACACCTGACGCCAATTTGTACGTTTTCTTTGGTTGGCCTCTGAGAATTCTGTTCGCTTCATCAGATCTTGATATTAGGGAGGTTTCGCAAATCTGACGATACACGAAGTAGGCCCTACGAAATTGGACTTCACTTCCATGAGGTAATGTATTTCAGGAGATGGTTGGTACCACAAATATCGCCTGCAGCAAGAGCGTCCTTTAGCGTATGACGTTAGATCGATAGAGTTACAGTGTGATTTATTAATCTTTGAAATTTATCTTTCGTATCGACTTCGAAGTGGAAATTTAAAAATTCAAGATGCACCATAACTTTCTCAGTCTTACATGACATGCTAAAAGACACACCGGCAGCAGGGACATTTCTGGAAGCAACCATCTCCAGAAATACATTAGGTCCTAGAAATGATTAAGTTGAATTTCGTAGTTCGTGTTTCTTCAGATTAGCGAGGTTTCGCAAATCTGACGAAACACGAAGTACGAAATACGAAAGTCAACTTCACTCCCAGGGCCTAATGTATTTCTGGAGATGGTTGGTACCACAAATGTCCCTGCTGCCAGTGCGTCTTTTGGCATATTATGTAAGACCGAGAGAGTTACATTATGGTGCATCCTGAATTTTTTAATTTCCATTTCGTTTTTACGAAGTGCAAACGAAATATAATTTTTATTATACACCGTAACTCAGTCTATCGGTCTAACGTCATACGCTAAAAGACGCTCTTGCAGCAGGCGATATTTGCGGTACCAACCATCTCCTGAAATACAGTACGTCATGTAAGTGAAGTCCAATTTCGTATTTCGTACTTCGCGTTTCGTCAGATTTGCGAAACCTCACTATTAAACTCACTATTTAGGCGTTATTCCAGTCAGTGCATAAGTGCAGAGCTGATAGTTTTTAGAGTATCTCACAACCGTGTCTTCTGTCAGCTGTTCTTCACGCTTTGCTTAGCTCCACCGCCCCGTCAAACCACCTCAGGGTAACCATACAAGACGTATGGGGCCACATTACACGTAGGCTACTGAACGTACATGAGACGAGACGAGAGACGAGAGGTGAGAGCGGAAAATATTGATTTTAATTCCAAGCCAGCCGTGGTAACGCACCACCATTTTTACACTACTTCTAATATTGATTTACATCCATACAAGAACTCAAAATCACTTCTGTCAGGAAAACCAAGCTCATATTCGTTCTTCTTGATGGGAAAGGTAAATTCATCGTATCAGCTACAGGAGTCACTAGTGGTGGCATACTGAAGTCGGCTGTGATTTAGACTGGTTCACGTCTTTGCCGCTCCACTTCCGCGGCGCTACCGTCGTCCGCTCAAAGTAGCGCCGCGGGAGTGGATTGGCAAGGCCGGGAACCAGTGTGTAGTAGTGATTCAACGGTTCATGCTCTATTCGCCTTATCTCATTTCGCCTTCAAAAAGTATACATTTCGCCTTTTCCCGATTCACCTTCTCTCATTTCGCCTTCTCCTATTCGATTCAACTGCACCGACGCTCCACTCCAAGACTAGTCTGATTCCGCTGCCCCTAGACAGATGGCGCTGAAGTGTATACCAAATCACAACTGTGATATCACAGAGATCTAGCGATGCAACTGGATGTCGATCCCCCAACATTATCATATAAGCGTCAGTGTCAGGACTTCGAATCGAAGATATCAACAACCTGCTGTGCACTCTTAGCAAAAAAGGTTCCAAGAGGGTTCTTTGGCCTGTCGTAGAACCTTCTGCTACTAAAAAGTTCTATCTTGAACCCTAAAGAACCCCAGGGTGCTGAAATCCACATCAAGAAATCTGTGAATGCGTGAGAATACAACCGATACATCCACAGGAACTTGTACCAATGTTGGAAAAAAACACGCCATTATGGCCCGAAGGGCCATCAGAAAGGGCCGCAACTTTTAATCCTGAGTTTGACGACTTCACAAAATTCGTGCAGATGTCCAGGAATCAGAACGAGGCTACAATGCATTTCTAGGGTTTCCCCACAGAGCCTCGTTCTGATTCTGGACACCTGCACGAATTTTGTGAAGTTGTCAAACTCAGGATTAAAAGTGCCATAAACCATACAAATCAGCTTTGACTGTAAATATTTTTTGATTTTTATTAAAGTAAATATTCTCTAGATTCACCAGAACGTCAGTTTTTGCTGAGGATTTGCCATCTACGATGAGAAAATGGCCACTTTGTGGAGCATGTTGGGATACGAAATATCCGTTCCTATCAATGCATTGTGAAATGGTGATGTTGCACTCCTTATCCGTGTGTATGTGTTGTCAGTAAGGGTTGCTTTTACGGGCCTGCGGCCCTTTCTGATGGCCCTTCGGGCCATAATGGCGTGTTTTTTTTCCAACATTGGTACAAGTTCCTGTGATACATCGTTCTCCAGCTGATGTAATATCTTTATTCACGAGGTCTAATGAAATAAATACACGTTTGTATCGAGCGTCGCTGAGAAATCTGCAATTGAATTTTGAGGGTTCTACAAAGAACCCCTCAGTGAGGGTTCTCCCACAGGGTTCTTCAAAGAACCCCTTAGGGTTCTTTGTCTGTAGGGGTTCTTTGTCTGTCCCTGTGGGAGAACCTTCACGCCTTTATTTTGGTAGTCGATTTCTTTTTCGTGTTCGATGCAAAAAATCATTTTGTTTGTTTCAAACCTCACAGGTATGGTTGGCAAATCAACTGAGCAGGGTAAATCAGGTGCACTCCCTAATTTCTCTAAATGGTTTTAACAGCATAAAGTTCTTAGGGTCATATTCATATGCGGTTCTATCATTAGAACCGTCTTAGGCCGGTTCCAGGTATCGTCAAACACTGTACTTGGAACCGGCCTAAGATGGTTCTAACGATAGAACCACTTTATGAATACAACCATTAGGGTTCCATGAGATAGAACCTTTTAGTAGCAGAAGGTTCAAATGACAGGCTTGGAACCTCTTTTGCTAAGAGTGTGTGGTCAGCAATGCCGAACATCACCAACAGAAAGATATTTTTATGCAAATGCGATGTACATAGTACATGTATTTCTGTGTTGTGTTCTATGTCTATTAAAGGGAGACTCCACTCATTGTAAACTTTTGAATTTTTATCAATCCATGGAGACCATTTCCATGAGTTGTGATGTCACTAGTGTCCATAGGCTGAAGACCTTGTAGTGAATGAGTTGATACTGTGACTACATGTACCTAGGCCTATTCGTTGTACCTTCGTAAATATGCATTGAACACATATGACATCACATGTGTTGTGCAGTGGTCCCCTTGGGATGCAATAAAAATGCTTTAAATGATGAGTTTGCAGATTTAAAAAGAATGACACATTGCAGGTATCAATGAATTGGAATGTAGGCCTACTAACGATATTTCAAAAATTACACAATGAATGGAGTCTCCCTTTAATATGTGTAGTTGTTTTGTATAAAATGTTTTTTGTAGAGTGGAATTCGGAATTCGTTATTCGTCAGCCTTCAAAGCGTCAGCGCCGTCTCTCAAAAGTCGGCGGAACCAGGCCCCATATTCATAAAACCTGGCTAGCTTAGGTGGTTGCTAGTTGTGTACATTGGTCTGTACAAACTGGGCATTTTAGCAAGCAACTAAGCCTAGCAAGGTTTTATGAATATGGGCCCTGGTTTCTAAGGATCCTATCGCACATGTATGTACATGTACCTGTACATGTACATGTACATGTACATGCGTGTACACACTGATCCTGGTAGAGGTATTTTCTGGGTTTTCTCTGGGCTGCTGAGCCTGTCATCTGTTACATGTACTAACATCACCATTTAGGTTGGGAAAACGTACACTCAATAATTCAGTGGTCTCGGCCTTCGCTCGAAGCTGTCACCCTCAACCACTGAAATATTTGGTGCCAAAGTCCGTTTCTGAACACTAGATGTCACTACCAGTGTTGACGAAAGGGCGGGATCAACCAGCCAATGACCGACCACCTTTCAAACAACCTTAGGCGGTGTTGTTTCTATGGACGCAATCACGGCAATCCAAAGAATGCTGAAGGCGAAGTACTTACACTGCTGTATTGTCCCACATCGGGTCGCATGTGACGTTGAATATGTTATCTTTTCGTTTCGCAGTGAATGTATTCCAAAAAGTGGTGCAAAATAACACGAGAAGTCCGGAATATATACATGTACATCTATGCCACGATACTTGTCACGGGACCAATGCGGCCAATAAGAAAATGTTTCATGTTTTCCCCTAGTTGCGTGAAATACTGGTCGCTGATTAGTTGATGACATTTTGCGCCATCTAGTGTTCAGAAACATGATTTGGCCCCATCTGTGCCAGTGGTTGAGAGTGTATAACTAGTATTAAGCTCGAGGTCACTGGGGACGAGTGTAGGGAAAACGTCGCAAAATAGGGAACAAAACGTTAACGACTTGGTACCTAAGGAAGTCTGTAGAGAAAAACGATTCCCAATGGTATATTCCATGTAGTGTGTAGTTATCAGGACTGCCACTAGGTGTGCTTCAATGTCACAAATTTCTGGGGATGCCATATTCATAAAACCTTGCTAGCTTAGTTGGTTGCTAGGTGTGTACATTGGTCTGTAAAAATTGGGCATTTTAGCAAGCAACTGCATGTAAGCCTAGCAAGGTTTTATGAATATGGGCCCTGGTTTCTAGGATCCTATCGCACATGTATGTACATGTACATGCGTGTACACACTGATCCTGGTAGAGGTATTTGCTGGGTTTTCTCTGCGCTGCTGAGCCTGTCCTCTGTTACATACTAACATCACCATTTAGGTTGGGGAAAGGTCACAAAATAGGGAACAAAACGTTGTTAACGACTTGGTACCTTAAGCGGGGGATCCACTGTTGCGATTTCGGCTTGAGACGGGGTTGCGTTCCCTTGCGGTTACCTTATATGGCAATCGGAAGTCCTTATAAGGTAATCGCAAGGGAACGCAACCCCGTCTCAAGCCAAAATCGCAACAGTGGATCACCCGCTTTAGGAAGTCTGTAGAGTAGTGGGCATTATGTCGAATAAATCATCTGCTTCAGTGCAGCCTACATGTGATAGTGTGGTCGTCTCTGCAGCATTTTCAGACGCCAGAAAAATCGTGAAAAATTCGAATGTGCGCCCGCTGCAGGACTCGCTTGGCATTGTCACCCGGAAAATTTTAAAGTGGGTGATATTAAAATTGAGTGCACAGGAGCCTATATATAGGCGTGGTTATACTACATAAAAATACCCGTGTTTTTCCAGACCCGTGGCAAACCCGTGTGTGCGAAAAGCCCGGCGAGAGGTCACACCACTACATTGTAGTTTAAGTCGCCCGGCGACAGTTGCGCTGCATGCACCGACTCTTCAGTCATTTCTCTATTGGCCCACTTTGTTGGAGGCGCGAAAACGACGTCACTTAATGGCTGCGCCATCTGTAGCCGTGCTAAAGAACTAATGAGACACGGGGATTTCGAAAGGCACGGCGAGATTGCCGTGTTCCAGAAACCCGTGTTTTTCAGACACGGGTTTCTTGAAGCCCGGCAATTCATCGGTGTGACCGCAAAAAAACCGGGGATTTTATATAGTGTAACCACGGCTTATATTCGACGCCAACTTCAGCTTGGCTTGAATGTGCTACAAGATTTAGTTAATGGACATCGGAACAATCTATCTTAATCCGATTCAGGTCAACACCATTGTAATTTAATGCAGGTATGGGGCTAAAGAAAACATCGTTACAGTTTGCATTAGGCCACAATCCGATCATCCTAAGCACTAATCCGAAGCAACAAACAGAACAATAACTTTCGCAAATGGACGAATCGAATTGCCTCGGAGAAGAATTCAATATTGTTTATTTAGTGCAAGTAAAAGGTTGTTTGCGATATTAAAATGAGATGCCCTGACCACGAATCGTCTTTCTGGTAACCGATGGTACTTTAATGTAGAATCGGATGACAGCCGCCATGACTTCGCTGGTGGCAGCATCATTGTAANATTTCTATTAATTCAGTCAATTCATCTTTATTACTCACACAATAAATTAAAGCACATGTAAGGAACAGATAAAGTTTAAATCAAGATGGTGGAGACAAGGAAATGTAACAGTAGGCGCGGATGCAAGAGGGCGCACCCGGCGCAGGCTCCCCCCGCCCTTTTGGTCAACAAAGCACAGGGCCCCCTGTTTCCCAAATGTGGATCCGCCGCTGATTTGACGCTGTAGAGTTTTCGTCGAGAAATTGAAAAGTAGAAATAATTATTATAGGGAATGTGAGCCGAGAAAGCGGCAAAAATAGCCGAGAAAGGCCGCAAATTACCGGTATGTGAGTAAGAGTTTAATGTATGGAACCATCTGATGGGGTGTACGGTTACCGAGAACTTCAGTAAACGACTGTACCCAGCTGTCCTCACTGAAAAGTTTGATACGCAACATTAGTTCGGTTGAATAAACAATTCATGAACATAAAAGTTCGGTCGAATAAACAATTCATGAACGTTAGTTCGGTTGAGTAAAAGCTTAATCCCTAGTAGGAGGTCATCTGCACGAAATATGAATTACTTGTGATAAAGGTATTGTGAGAACTAATATCACAAGATATTTTAAAAACTAAAAGTATAAGTGTGATACTTATCTTTTGTGCTAAACAAAGGATAAGTGTCACACTTAATAGACAGCCAAGTACATGTAGTTTTTATGAATATGGGCCAGGGTCCATATACATAAACACACTTAAGTCTAAGTGTGATACTTATCTTTTGTGTTGAACAAAGGATAAGTGTCACACTTAGCCTTAGTTTTATGAACTAGTCAAAAGTACCCGTGGGGCGGGCACAAAGTTAGGGCTTGCACATTGTCGAAATGAACTCTTGTTGATGAGTTCTAGATGCCGTAGTCAACACGAATACACTTTCCAAGTTTCATCCCAAACGGACCAGGAAAACAAACATTTGACCTTTGACCAAATGACCTTGACCTTCCCAAAAATGAACCCCTCAAGGGCAATTCAGGGGTCAACCTACATCCACCCACCAAGTTTGGCGAAAGTCGGCCCAATGACGCCGGAGGAGTAGGGGAACAAACAGACAAACAAACAAACAAACAAACAAACAGACAAACGTTGCTCAAATTATAGTATGATGATTATAGTATGATGATGATATGGGGCCTGGGTCCATATTCATAAACATACTTAAGTCAAAGTGTACTTACATGTACCTTTTGTGTTGAACAAAGGATAAGTGTCACACTTAGACTTAAGTAGTTTTATGAATATGGGCCCTGGGCTATACATGTAAGCTAGGAATCGCATCGTTTAAATTGGCAATACGGCTGCCTCCAAGTTGTATAGCCTCGGTTTCGTTGTGTGCAAATATTAACATGAAAATGGGTTTTAAAAATTCTGTTGCAGATGGATAAACATCTCTTATACCTGCAAATAACATATTCTCACGTTGTCAGTTTGATGGCATGAAAAGCCGTGGATTATAACGTTCAGCAGGCCCGTTGTGTGGAATGATTAATTTTGCATGGTGTACCGATTTTATGTCAAATCAGCGTTTGTTTATGTGTCAGCGTCGACGCCAGCTGCAGTAAACATTTCGCCTGCTGATACAAAACCCTAGATTATTGATGAATTTTATGGAGTGTAGCGCAGTACATCTCATGATATGACCGTTATTGGAAAAGGTCTGATGACCTCGACAGAGTAAACCACTTTTGACTACAAGAAGTGCGACATTTAAAGGGGATTTTTGTGGGAAAGTTTCCCCATTTCGTTTAGTATTCGTGCATGTACAATCTCGGTCAGAAATTATTAACCACTGACTGGATATTTGTACTCCGTGATCGCCCGATATTTTTGCACCAATTTTGACGCATGGTAGTAGACCATTTGTCCATCATTAGGCGTAATGATTTTTCTGATCATCTCACACTGCTGCTCACTGGACTTGAAAGCAGAGTACAAAAATCATTACAAAGTTGCCATTTTTATGTTAAAAATCAAATATTTTGAAAATTTTTGAGGATGACATCCATCTATGCAGAAACTGGAAGATTTTACAGGTGAAAATTTTCAGGAATTGCGGAGTTTCGAAAATGTCAATCTGACCGGAAAACTTCGAACAGCGGTAAAACCGAAGTCAGCCTATTGATCAGAAAACTCACTGCGCCTAATGATGGGCAAATGGTCTAACTACCATGTGTCAAAAATTGGTGAAAAAATATTGGAGGATCATAGAGTAAATTACAAATATCTGGTGGGACCGTTTTAAAAGAATTCATTCGAATTTTGATTTTTTTTGGCCGACGAGTTGCGGGTCCGAAGCTAAGTAATATAGAGTTTTCGCAAAGCCCCCGAAACGCCAACACGAACGTCTATCCTTTTGTTCGGTGCTCTCTACGTGACATCGAACAATGGGTTTGGCGTTTCGGGGACTTTGCGAAAACTCTTCGGATTTTCTTCTCCTTTTACTCCGACACTGCCTTCACCAGCTTAAATGACAGCTGCTGTCGAACTGTTTGTGCTTTGGTCGGAATGCAGCGCCATCTTTCTTTGAATGAATGGCAAAAATTTTGAAACAATGGCTGATGTTCATAAAAGCTAGCAAATGCTTTTACTTCAAGTTCTGTTGTACATTAACATTAGACCTCGCTGTGCAAATCTTAAGTAAAAACAGTTGCTTACTTTTATGAACACCACCCACTGATTCAATCATCAACGGTAGCAAGCCCCTCTATGGGCGGTTAAACCCGCATTTTAAAGACGTTGGCGAAACAAGACATTGAGACACTTTTCAAAGACATGTAGTTCAAAAATAAAACGTTGTGTGTGGCGCCTTTCAAAGACCTTGCAGTTTTAAGACAAAGACTGTCATACTTTTCAAAGACACAATTCAAAGACAAGACGTTCATACTTTTCAAAGACGTAGTTCCAAATTAAGACGTTGGGTGGCGCCTCATTACCGCCTCAGTCTCGCGCATGTTCATATAAAACTTATGTCAAGAACCACAAAATAATTTTATATGAACTTGCGCGAGGCTGAGGCGGTAATGAGGCGCCACCCAACGTCTTAATTTGGAACTACGTCTTTGAAAAGTATGACAGTCTTTGTCTTAAAACTGCAAGGTCTTTGAAAGGCGCCATGCAACGTCTTATTTGTGAACTATACACTGTATGTCTTTGAAAAGTGTCTCAACGTCTTGTTTCGCCAACGTCTTAAAAATGCGGGTTTAACCGCCCATATATACATACCCCACATTTATGTTCTAGTGAACGAAGACTCAATTCAGAATTGCTTTCGATAGTACACTTTTAATTTCTTTTTAGTAAAATTTTCCGCTCCCGAGCTTCTACGTGCCTGGGAACACATTCACAACCTGCAGTACGTGTACGTCGCAAAGGTTTCTCGGGTTGTTCTCAGTGACGTAGGCCTAGTTAATAGAGGAGCTCGACGTCCAAGTTGTAAACACGATATTCACTTGTCTCGGGCACCAAGCTGCTCGGTCACCCAGCCGAATCTGAGGATCGAACGTTTGTGTCGCACTACCTGCGGAACGAAACGGTGGGCTGCGCGAGACTACATATTCACTTCAGTACATATCACCGATAATAGGTGGCAGCACAGCGTGGATAGAGAACCAGTGAGTGGTTGAGTGAGTTGCATTGGACCGGGCACCAGTCTAACGACCACGGGGCGCTACTGGTGCTGCCACCTTCACGAAGGAATAAAACTAGTTTGCTAGCCACTGTTTGTAAACAAACCAGTTTGTTTACAACTTGGACGTCGAGCTCCTTTAAGTAGCTGCAGCAGGAAACCTGCCTCTCTAGGCAGGCACCGTCGATCCTATCTACACGCCATCCGCCAAATATTATGCAGATTGGAGGCAGATGTCAGGCTACCTCCTAATTCGATGTCCAGGACATCCATTATTCCCAAGGAAGCCAGTTGTTGATTGAGTTCGTTTATATAAACGATTCAGAGCATTTGAATAACTAATTGGCAGACATTGCAACGGATGTAGCCTACATTGTACGGCAGTGCACTAGACAGATTCAAATTCAAATATATATTCTGACCAACGCTCTCATCAACGAGCACATACATTCACTTCTAGGCTTGAATATCATTAGGTAGCAATCACCGCAGGTGTAACAATGATGATCATTTCCAGACGGGAATCTTATTAAATGTGACGTTCCACAGCAAAACCAGGCGCATGTCGCTATTAGCTTGGCAGGTTGAGACCAATATGTTTGTCAGTTTCAATATTGTCTGTCTAGTATGAAATCTGAAACGATGTATTTCTTCTATTCTCTCCTGGTGTCATTTCGGTTCGTTGAGGCTCACCTTCTGAGCAACATGCGCCTGGTTTTGTTGTGGAAGGTCACAAAATGTGCTTTATATCATGATCCCTTAAACTCCCTCTGCAGTTTCAAACCGCTACCAGTACGTTACCCGCGCTCTGAAACTGCTTCAGTTGATGCGAGCCCCAACGTATCACCAACAGACGGCGTTAGCTGTCCGATTCGGGGAATCTGCCGTGCGACTTGCTGGGTGAACGTACCAAATTACATGTACTTTTTCTCGGCCAGCATAAATGAAACAACTGCAGTAGGCCTATACATTATAACCTTCAAAATGCCCGAAACATGAGTGCACACTAACTGCTGATAACATCGATCAAATTTGCAAACTTGCGCTTCCAATAGACGTTTGACTTCCCAATCGGAAAAAGTATGAATGTACAGTGTACACACTGTTAGAAATAACAGAGGATTTTACAGAAAATCTGTGCAGCAGAGTCCCCAGGACTGGATCTGTAAAATTACAGACTTAAATAAATGTTAACAGAGACTTGACTGGAGGCTGACCAAATTATATTTTCATACTGCTCTCAGAAGGCATCATAATGGGATGTCCAATGGAGTCCAACCAATACAGGAAAGCATGAATCATACCATATGTAAATTTACAGAAAGTGCTGGGGACTCTGCTGCAGGCAATTTCTGTAAAATTACAGCAAAATTACTATTGTAAAATTAATAATTTCTAACAGTGCATTTGCACACGTACCATAACCAATCAGAAAGTGTGTTACGGCGGCATCGGTTAAACCTGTGATGATGGCTTATGATTGGATCCCTCGCCAAACAGCGCCCTCTATTGATGATCCTTAACTTTTGGCGCCCATCATACCAGTGTTAAGTGGATCTATGCCAGCTGAACACTGGGGACGAGTGCACATGACCCCCAGCCATCAGCCGCTGTTCCGCTATTGAAGATTTCTATCTGTGAGTGTACCAGACGGAATAAGCTGCGACGTGACAATCGGGGACACATATAGAACGTCGATCGATCTGCCACCGTTTCCCAAACAATAAAGGGAAATTTTATACGGAAACGTTGGCAGGTGTTACACCAGTTCATTCGAAGACCTCAACTCCCTGGGGAGCATAGCCGAGCTAGTCAATCACATGTGCCACCCCTGCCAGCTATACCTTTAACACCTGGGTGAGGTGTGGTAATTGAGGCAAGGAAACTTGCCTAATACTTATTTCATGCCGACGGCGGGTTCGAACCAGGGACCTCCTCTTCTAGTGGGAGACCCGAGCCAGTAATTGCCGTGTGTGTGCTAATCAAAATCATGCTTTGTTATGGAAACAAATTGTTAGTATAGCCTGCAGCAGGACACATGACGCCAATTTGTACGTTTTCTTTGGTTGGCATCTGAGAATTCTGTTCGCTTTATCAGATCTTGATATTAGGGAGGTTTCGCAGATCTGACGAAACACGAAATAGGCCCTAAGAAATTGGACTTCACTTCCATGACGTAATGTATTTCAGGAGATGGTTGGTACCACAAATATCGCCTGCAGCAAGAGCGTCTTTCAGCGTATGACGTTAGATCGATAGAGTTACAGTGTGTATTATTAATCTTTGAAATTTATCTTTCGTATCGACTTCATAGATACGAAGTGAAAATTTAAAAATTCAAGATGCACCGTAACTCTCTCGGTCTTACAAGAGATGCTAAAAGACACACAGGCAGCAGGGACATTTCTGGTAGCAACCACATTTGGTCCGAGAAATGAAGTTGAATTTCGTAGTTCGTATTTCTTCAGATTAGCGAGGTTTCGCAAATCTGACGAAACACGAAGTACGAAATACGAAAGTCAACTCCACTCCCAGGGCCTAATGTATTTCTGGAGATAGTTGGTACCACGAATGTCCCTGGTGCCAATGCGTCTTTTGGCATAGGCCTACGGTATTATGTAAGATCGAGAGAGTTACATGTACATGTATGATGCATCCTGAATTTTTAAATTTCCGCAAACGAAAGATAAATTTCAAAGTTTAATAAACACCCTAGCTCTATCGGTCTAACGTCATACGCTAAAAGACACTCTTGCAGCAGGCGATTTTTGTGGTACCAACTATCTCCTGAAATACATTACGTCATGGAACTGAAGTCCAATTTCGTATTTCGTACTTCGTGTTTCGTCAGATTTACGAAAACGCACTATTTAGGCGTTATTCCAGTCAGTGCATAGTGCAGAGCTGATAGTTTTTAGAGTATCTCAACCGTGTCTTCTGTCAGCTGTTCTTCACGCTTTGCTTAGCTCCACCGCCCCGTCAAACCACCTCAGGGTAACCATACAAGACGTATGGGTCCACATTACACGTAGGCTACTGAACGTACATGAGACGAGACGAGAGACGAGAGGTGAGAGCGGAAAATATTGATTTTAATTCCAAGCCAGCCGTGGTAACGCACCACCATTTTTACGCTACTTCTAATATTGATTTACATCCGTACAAGAACTCAAAATCACTTCTGTCAGGAAAACCAAGCTCATATTCGTTCTTCTTGATGGGAAAGGTAAATTCATCGTATCAGCTACAGGAGTCACTAGTGGTGGCATACTGAAGTCGGCAGTGATTTAGACTGGTCACGTCTTTGCCGCTCCACTTCCACGGCGCTACTGTCCTTCGCTCAAAGTCGCGCCGCGGGAGTGGATCGGCAACGCCGGGAACCAGTGTAGCAGTGACTGCTCCACTCCAAGATTAGTCTGATTCCGCTGCCCCTGGACAGATGGCGCTGACAGTGTATACCAAAATCATAAACAGGTGTGACAGGAATCAACGTACCAGGAATGCAAGTCCACCAAACAATAGCCCGCTATTGTAAGTCGAATGGTCATGGTCTCTCTAGCCATATATTCTAATCCCTCGATGAACAATAGACCGGACTTTGATTCCAGGGGGAGTTTGATCCCTGTCACACCGGCATCCAGTTCTACCGTGCAGCACGTTAACAACTGGTGTTGGGGGTCAGCCATTACCGGAAGTGTGGCTGGATTCCCTGCCACGAGAACTGGCGCATGCGCACTTATCTACTAGCAGCCGAAATGTGAATCATGGCTGGAACACCCGTAAACACCGATTGAATCAGAATTTGGAGTCCAACGGACTCGCTATCAAAACTGAACACTTTGGCGATGTAGGCCTAGCAATAGATGATGTGATTATTGATGATAATGTAGGCCTACCGGTAGTTTTTGTGTCGGTCCCTCCATGCCATGGCAACAGCGTTACCATCCTGGGAGAGTAACGACGCAATCCCTGCTCTCACATTCAAACGGAACCTCAAATTGTCCGGGCTACAAAACATCCAAACAACGGAAATGAACAGCCACACTAGGCCCTCCTAGCGAATTTTTCGTCCAGAATCTTCACTTTTTCTTTCATATTGAACGACGCCATTTTGGAGGAATACCTTCCGGTTGGTGTACGTCATACAGTAGGCCTATTTTGTCCAATCAGAATCAATTCGAAAAATTTGAATCTGACCAATCAACGTCCGAATTTAGAGGGCGACAGTAGTCTCTTAAATCGTCAGATGTAGAGACTACTCTGTGGTCTAACCAATGAATTTGAATGTACTAACGATGTTTCAAAAATTACACAATGAATGGAGTCTCCCTTTAATAGTCCATGAGCCAGACCGATTTTGACTACCAATTTCGTGACCAGATCCAACATGGATTTTTGATCAGTCTGATGTCTGAGGTGTCTGAAATCATGTGATGGACATTTCAATTGAGTAGCTTCATACCCCTAATTAAGATTCTTAAAATCGTTCATTGGAATCCCATTGCAATACTTACACAGACTTGTATTACAAATTGAGGTGTCTATGTACAGCTAACTTTTTTCTCGCTGGTTTTAGACCCCATAAATGTATTACCAATAGATAGAAATATGGCACTTCTCAGTCAGTTAGGCCTGTTTAGAATATGAGATAATTAGTATTTGTTATAAAAATGGCACTTTCAGTGATTTTGATGGATTTGGGGCAAAATTTGACATATACGTCATTTCTATGTTACAGCGATGTCATATAATGTTTAAAATATAGCTATTTGATTGAGAGGTGCCATATTTCTATCTATTGGTAATACATTTATAGGGTCTAAAACCGGCGAGAAAAAAGTTAGCTGTACATAGACACCTCAATTTGTAATGCAAGTGTGTGTAAGTATTGCAATGGGATTCCAATGAACAATTTTAAGAATCTTAATTAGGGGTATGAAGCTACTGAATTGAAATGTCCATCACGTGATTTCAGACACCTCAGACATCAGACTGATCAAAAACCCATGTTGGATCTGGTCACGAAATTGGTAGTCAAACTGAAAAATTTGGGGTCTGGCTCATGGACTATAATATGTGTAGTTGTTTTGTATAAACTCAATACATTGTAATTGTCAGTTAGAGTGGAATTCGTTATTCGTCAGCCTTCAAAGCGTCAGCGCCGTCTCTCAAAAGGCGGCGGAACCAGGCCCCATATTCATAAAACCTTGCTAGCTTAGTTGGTTGCTAGTTGTGTACACTAGCATATTCACCCGTGGCGAGCACATTTTCAGGCAGTTAGTTTGTCTAGAATGTTCTGTGGTAGAGGGTCTGTTGCTTTATGGATGAGTTTACATGTATTTGGAGAGGGGAAGTTTATTAATTTATCAATCGTTAACCGTCAAATCCATGAGCAGTGAGGAGTTCTGACTTTCTAAACAGCAGCATCACATCTGGTTTATTACACAATCAGCCTTATCTCCAGGCTAATGCCAAGGTGACCCAGATTCATGATAGCCAGGTTCACATGCGTCCCACCGTGTATCTGTTGGTAGTAGGTCACTGCCATTCTTATAGATGGCAGCGCAGGTCACCACACATCAGATTTTCTCTCTTTTTCATACAAACCAGCACTTCTTTTAAAACCAAAATACCGTCATACAATCTCCTCATATTATACTGTACACATAGGCCGCTCTTTGTAGGTTTTAAGCCCTAACTAAGGAGGAGATAGGGCAGAGAGTCCGGTCCACCGTAACTGTGTACAGTCATTACATAGCAGGTATAGCAGATAACAGGTCAACTCAGGTTGATAACAAAATCCAACATGGCTACCGTCCATTATAGTATAGATTGGTCTGTACAAACTTAGTCTCGCTTGGCCAGACGCTACGGGCTCACCCCTTCGGTAAATCACACTCCGCGTCTGGCTCTTTTAGAGATTAACAGTCATGACGACCGCGTGATGGCAGCACGGGTCCTTCGGTTTTCTTAACCTCGTTTCCAGGTTGATAATATGGCGAGTGGTCCACGGTTGTCTGAGCGAACTATACCCCTGGAGACGAGGTTGGGTTTTCCTGGGAGTAATTTCCGCGGGAATTATGAGTGAGAAAGCGTGGTGATTGGCTGGAGCCCAGTGGAGTGCCATCTAGTGGTGTTACCGGCTTTTGAGCCCCAAAAGTGCCAGTGTGTAGGAAACCGGGACGTCGGATACACACTGGGGCGGAGTGTAGTACAAACTGGGCAACAAGCAACTAAGCCTGATCCTGGTAGAGGTATTTGCTGGGTTTTCTCTGGGCTGCTGAGCCTGCCCTCTGTACTAACATCACCATTTATAATATACAGGAAGTCAACTTCCAGATTTTGCAAATTTTCGACCTCAACCGGGGTCTTCTTCAGGCTGGCACTTAACAGTACAAGACTCTAGAATAGACTGAGCTGAGTCCCTGAAGTAGATCTAAATATCCCTGCAAACAAGATGAGTGAGCAATTAAGAAATGAATAGGGTCCAAGCCCCACAAGGTTGCTGGACCTGAAAGGGTGTCTGTAATAAATGGATGGCTGGTTGAGCTGAAAGAAAAGAGATTAATCAATTAAGGCAAGTGTGAATTCCTATACAAAACATGGCTTGTGTAATTAAGAAAGCCGACGGATGGCTACAGAAGACAAAAGAGGCATTGTAGGCCTAAGCTAAAGCCTGCACACTCTAAACAAATTGATATGAAAACATATGAATGTGGGAAAGATTAAGAAAATGGAGACTGAAAATTACAGAAATGATGGAAAGAATAGGAAAAGAATAGGAAGGGGTAAGGGAAAACAAGGGAAAAATTAGCCTACACCAAAAAAATGGAGAACCGTACCCTCACGCAACTCCAGAAAAAATATTAATAAAGGACCTAAGGGAGGGAGGGAACGGGGCCTATGCTGAGGGGGAGAGAAAAATCAGGATCTGGTGTTGAGACCTAAGGGGGTGATGGTTTTAAGGGTCCACATCCACCGCAACTCTGTTCTGAGGAGGTACGTCGTCTCATCTGGGCATGTCTCCAGTATGGTGAACATCAGGTCCTTGAGAGAATGTCCTGGCAATTTGAAATGGGCATAGAGTAGTGAACAGTCACGTTCATCCTCTACTCCGCGTCTGATGTTGGATTTATGGTTATTCATCCTTTTACGGAAACACGTAGTCTGTCCGACGTATTGGTTGATTGTGGGGCATCTGGTGCAGGTGATGCAATAGACAACATTTTTGCTGTCACAATCCGAGGGGATCCTCAGGCGAAGTTGATGGGACCTTCCATTTACATCACCATTTAGGTTGGGAAAACGTCGCAAAATAGGGAACAAAGCGTTAACGACTTTGGTAAGGAAGTCTGTAGAGTAGTGGGCATTTTGTCGAATAAATCATCTGCGTCAGTGCAGCCTACATGTGATAGTATAGCCGTCTGCAGCATTTTCAGACGCCAGAAAAAATCGTGAAAAGTTGAATGTGTGCCCGCTGCAGGACTCGCTTGGCATTGTCACTCGGAAAACTTTAAAGTGGGTGATATTAAAGGAGTTAGACGCCGAAGTTGTAAACACTCACTCACTGGTTCTCTATCCACGGACGCCTGCGGTGCTGCCACCTATTGTCGGTGATATGTACTGACGTGAATATCGTGAGTGAGTTGCATCGGACCGGGAACCAGTCTAACGATCACGGGTGCTGCCACCTGCACGAAGGAATAAAACTAGTTTGCCGACCATATTTGTAAACAAACCAGCTTGTTTGCAACTTCGGCGTCTAACTCCTTTAAAATTGAGTGCATAGGAGCCTATATTCGACGCCAACTTCAGCTTGGCTTGAATGTGCTACAAGATTTAATGGATATCCGAACAATCTATCTTAATCCGATTCAGGTCAACACCATTGTAATTTAATGCAGGCATGGGGCTAAAGAAAACATCGTTACAGTTTGCATTAGGCCACAATCCGATCATCCTAAGCACTAATCCGAAGCAACAAACAGAACAATAACTTTCGCAAATGGACGAATCGAATTGCCTCGGAGAAGAATTCAATATTGTTTATTTAGTGCAAAGTTTGCGATATTAAAATGAGATGTCCTGACCACGAATCGTCTTTTTGGTAACCGATGGTACTATAATGTAGAATAGGATGACAGCCGCCATGACTTCGCTGGTGGCAGCATCATTGTAAATAATGGTGTTACACCTGTATTAAAAAAGAAGGCGTGTGGTGCCACCAATGGGTCGTGGCGGCTCTTGCCCGATTGTACAGAACAGAAAACTAACTTCATAATGCAATTCAAGTTGATCCACGGGATCCACTGTTGCGATTTTTTGCTGCAATCTCTAGCGAGAAAGGAAACTTCTGCCGAATCCGGCGTAACTGACGTCAAAAACTTTAAGACTGTTCTTTTAATGATTTCCTTTCTGGAAATAATTTCGCGCAGATTTGACACAACCCCAGCGCAACAGTTCTAACTAGATAGGACGCCAGATTGAATTATTCAATCTGGCGTCCTATCAATTCAATCTGGCGTCCTATCAATTGCTCGACGGGGACGAGTGGTGGCAGTGTTTTGAAAGCAAAATATCCTTTTTTGATTCGCCATCAAGAGAGTTGGTCTCCATCAATATTTTGAAACCAGGCCACGCGAAAACCAACCAATTTTTTCTAGAAGTTTAGAAGTTGATCCCTCTCGTTTGGTGGCAATTTAATCGGACCAAGAGTAAGCGAAAAATGAGCAAAAAATGGAAAAGCCGATTTTACGCGTCAGGTAAGTGTTGACTTGACAATAAAAATGTTCGCCGACCATTACTTTTTCAACAGGCTAGTGTTGGCAGGGACTGTATTCTCATGAGTTAGAATCAGGTATTCATTCATCCTTCAGCAGAATAAGGAGTTGCACCTGCGTGGCAGGCCAGGTTGTGCCTCAAGTCACCAATAATACAGCCTCCAGGATTTAACTATCACTGGCGAAGGTAGCATGAGGACAAAAACACCGGAGGCAGAAATAGTTCCATGCTATTGTACGACTTATTTCGACAACAGAAGGTTAGCAACCGTTGCTGGCCAAACAAAACAGCAAGTACACACAACCACACAGCAACACAATAGTTTAATCTCATTATGAGACAGTTTGTTTTAGCCATTCCACTCAAAATATCGCCGATAGTTTCGGAATCCGCTTTGAAATGAGTGCGTAAAAGAGTACGCTGAAAAAAACACGAGAGATTTTCCCGGTTTAATATTGGTACATGTATATAAGTGAAGCTTTGCAACAGCTACGGTTGTTAGGGGCTGCAGATACTGCCTGGTGCTTGTTTTATTGATCGGAATGGAGCAAAGGACATTTTGCTCAGGAATACATTAGGCCGATGAGTCATCGCTGGGAATCGTACTTAATCATCTCGGATAGCAACCAGCTTATTGCAAACGTTGTGACAGCTTCTGTTCGGACGGATATCGTAAAGAACTAGTAAAATGCGAGAGATTGTGCACATACAGGCTGGCCAGTGCGGCAACCAGATTGGTGCTAAGGTAAGTCGTGTTCCTCGACCAGCATCCAGTACCGGAGTGCGGCGGTCTATTCCTTGTGGTTGGTGTGTCGAGCGCTGAATCAATATGGTGTCGGGATGCAGTGCTGTGAATTGCCATAACATAAGAGCATACTGTCGTTGGAAGCTTTCATGTACAGGACACCTGCATGCCCTGCACATGCGACAACATAGCTCCTTCGTCGTGCACCGGTGATACTGGAGTCGTCGGCCTGTCCCAGACCTAAGCCTTTCTTGACAATCAGTAGTAGAGGGGTGGACATAGTATGTGTGCGTGGACTTAGTATGTATTTCTAATTGCTTGCTATTCGTTTCCATACATGGCCTTGGAGTCCATCACCAGTGGTCCATCATGGCTGATGATGGGGCGTGACTAACACAGGCAATATTGATTAGGCTCCATCCGTTTAATACAGTTTTGCTTGCCACGTTATATACGCAGTTATTCACTTTTCACATTGCGGAAGCCCACTGGCCATTCCGAGCAGGCGAATTTTGAAAAAAAATAACACTTCTGCAATAAAATCCTCGTTAGCCATGTTAGCTTGAAGATGCGACCTCCAACCGACTCTGGGTACCAAACACTTGATTTAAGTTGGGAGCAGTCGCGAAATGGCCCATCACTTTTTTTTCGTTTTCAATTAAGTTCAGAACTCAAGGTGGCACTTTAGAACCCTCACTCGCTGGTACTTTTACGTTGCATTATACAGTAAAGCCCGAAATTATTCATATCCCATGAAAAATTATAGGAAAAATATTTAGAAAATACGCATCGGCTGAACTGGCACGTCTTTAGCTTCATTGTATGACTTTTAGTCGGAATGTACAGAGATTGAAAAAAAATATCGCAAAATATCACATTAATATGACAATTTTAAAATACATGTACACTAACTTTTTAAAATTTCAAATATTTGATTCGAAATCGACATCATATCATCCTATGACCAATTCTTAAAATTGCGGTAAAGAGAGTTTTCGAAAATCTCACTTCGATTTTGTGAAATTGCAAGATATCAATAGAATTTTTACATTTGATACTTTGATAATTTCACGAATTTTGAAAAAAATCGAATGCCATCAGGTCGACATAGTCAACAAAAAGGATTCCACCTAATTTTCTGACTTGTTCAATCATACATGAGATAGTAATTTGAATAAAAGGCAAAAATGGAGAAAAAGGCATCAAATCATGCAGTTTTTCAAAACTACGCCACAAATACGAAGAGGTATATTCATGCCAATATTTCTTCACAAAGGTTCTATGACTAGGTTGTATGATATGAAATCAATTTCGAATCAAATACTTGAAGTTTTAAAAAGTGAGGTTTTTCATGATATTTTGAAATTGCGATATTTTCGTGATATTCTGCCCATATTCTTCAATCTCTGTAAATTCCGACTAAAAGTCATCAAATGAAGCCCAGGACGTGCCAGTGCAATGCACCCGATAGGTATTTTGAATGTCTAAATATTTTTCCTATAATTTTTTATGGGGTGTGAATAATTTCTGGCTTAACTATACCTGTAGGTGAATTTGCAAATCTTCACAAAAATTTAAGAATTGCACAAAATATTCTACTTCATGTAGGCCTACACGTTTCCTTTACATCCAGCCCCACACTGTGCACCAACAGCACTAGCAGAAAATAGCTCGACCTATCGATGTAATGTATACTGAAGTGTTCACTTTCCAGCCCACTCAGTCTTCATAGTGAATTAATCCGATCGATCGTATCGTCGTCATCAATAACTCTGGCAAATGACTCAAAGCTCCAGCTGTTCATGTAATATAATCATTCATGTATATTTGAACATGGAATCACGGACAGCCGGCATCATCGTCAAGTCTGATTCGACAGTTCCTTTGTCTTGTGAGAAAAAAGACATTTTGTTTTCTATTTTGCAACAAGTAAATATACTTTTTAAAAATAATATTTCTGATGTCCAGGTTCAATATTTGCAGGTGTACTTTTGATATACATGTATTTCCACGTTGTACAACACATGATGTATGCATGTACTACTTTATCCCATAATAACACTCCAAAGTGGACATTAAAGGGAAACTCCACTTACATGTATTGTAAACTTTTGAATTTTTATCAATCCATCATGGAGACTGTTGCCATGAGAGGTGATGTCACTAGTGTATGGGCTGAAGACCTAGTGTGACTGCCTAGGCCTATTGGTTGTACCTTCATAAATATGCACTGAACACACATGACATCACACAAAGTGCTGTGCAATGGTCCCCTTGGGATACAATAAAAATGCTTAAAATGATGAGTTTGCTGATCCAAAAAACAAGTTCGGTGGCCGAATGGGAAGACGGTGGAACAAAGATAACAGGGCGCGGGTTCGATTTCCAGCTTGGTCAAAATTTTTCTTGCATAAAAAGTGTTCAGCAGGAGCTCACAAGAGGATGTTGACACCTCGACAGCTCGAAGACAAATAAGGTGGCGCCCTCCTGGCCTCGTGGGGTCTATCATGTTCTGAGTACATGTATTCGTTGTACATGTAGGTGTCTGCAGGGCGTTCGCAATTCTCTTGCCCGTCGCATGGGGGCTTTTTGTTCATGCAGTTCAGCTTTAATTTCTGCACGTCGCCAGCTCCTCGGGTTGAACCTCTCTAAGCTGTAGTCAACATTCTTGTACGTCGTCAGGCCAACACGGATCGCTGAAGCCGTCCAAACATCAGAAATAATGGGGATTAACTAGTCCATTGAGGCACGATCTGATGTGTTTTGGGCAAACAAAGAGTTTTAAAAATCTTTTCCACCGACCCAAACCGCAGGCACATAACCTCGGACCAGACCTTGGACACAGACTTAACCTACAATAGACAGCCCATCGGCTATAGCAAGTTTCAATACGACCTACTCCATGCTGTTTACCAACGAAAAACTCCGTTGGGGTTGAATAAATAGTACCGATTCCGAGCTTTTCATGGAGCACAAACCGAAACGAGTGCCAAGGACATTTTCCCGAGGCGTCCGTAATTGAGATAACGCATGCTAGCATGACTCACATCACTCTGTTTGTACATCCACAAGAACGCAATTAACAATAACATCCTCATCTTTATTCCTGTATATACAACATCATATTTAACACTCTCTTTTGGAAACAGGCACACATTTCGACTTATCCCTGATCTACAATACATATACACGTACTATGTATTATGGTGAGGATCAATACCAGGGATACCTCAGACCTAGCCTATAACCAACACGATAGCCCATTGGCAGTCATGAAGGTTATGAAATGCCAAATAAAAGCAGACTCAATTCAAGATTGAATTTTTACACATTTTTTGGAAATATTTGTCCATGACGGTGGTTCAAGTGGCAAAATGAAAAAGGCTGAGAATAGGAAAAATATGGTCCAAGAATTAAAACAGTCTTACGCTGGACCTGAAAAATATCCTCCAAGTCTGAAACATTTTTCCTCAAAGAATTGCAAATACATCGTCCAAGACTTGATAAATCGTTGTACATGTATGTGACCATCCAAGGCGCCCGTGATATGTGATGACGTAACGTGATCATATATGCATTTTGATGCACATGCGCTGCACTTAACTAATGAATAGACTAGTACCTGATCCTACCAACCTGCGCGCTGCAGTCGTGGCTTGTTTGGTAGGACCAGTATTGTCCGCCATTTTTGGAGGAATTCTGCCAGTGACGTCAGTTGGAAATTTTATGTAAATTATGTACATTTATTCAATTCTCAATACGGCTGACGTACGGTGACCTCCATTTCTTGACCCAGGAAATCCACCAATCACGAAGGTGTTAAAAAAGCATCTACATAATAGTTCCTATACTTATCACCTGCGCAAGCACCGGCCAATCAGATTCACGGACGCGATAGGCACGACCGGTCCTAACATATGCAAAAGTCCGATGTAAAAGTGTTAGGATCAGGTACCATTCTAACTAATGAAGTCCTCCGCCTGTTGTTATGCATGCCAAGGTGTAAAAAAGATTTTTAAAACGACGGTTCCTTTTCTTACAGTTCTGGGAGGTCATCTCAGACGAACATGGCATCGACCCCACAGGCACATACCACGGCGACAGCGATCTCCAGCTTGAGAGAATCAACGTCTATTACAATGAAGCCACAGGAGGAAAATACGTTCCACGAGCCGTTTTGGTCGATCTTGAGCCTGGTACCATGGACTCTGTCAGATCTGGACCATTCGGTCAGATCTTCAGGCCTGACAACTTTGTCTTCGGTCAGAGTGGTGCTGGCAACAACTGGGCCAAAGGACATTACACAGAAGGTGCTGAACTGGTCGATTCCGTCCTTGACGTTGTCCGAAAGGAGGCGGAAAGTTGTGATTGTCTGCAGGGCTTCCAGCTGACACACTCCCTTGGAGGTGGTACCGGGTCTGGTATGGGGACACTCATGATCAGCAAGATCCGTGAAGAATATCCAGACAGAATTATGAACACATTCTCCGTTGTACCATCACCAAAGGTAAGGTTTATATTCCAGTAGCTAATTTTAGCGGAGTTGATTTGAAATAGGCCTACTGTAGGCTATAAGTGAAAATGACACATTAGCCTAGTGAGGTTTCGCACTAACTTACCTTTCGTTTCCACTTCGTAGATACGAAGTGGAAATGTAAAAATTCAAGATGCACCATTGATAACTCTCTCGGTCTTACATGATAATATCATGTAAGGTATAATATCATATAGCATATCATTGATATGCTAAAAGACGCACTGGCAGCAATGACATTTGTGGTAGCAACCATCTCCAAAAATATATGAGGTCCTGGAAATGAAGTTGAATTTCGTATTCCGTAGGCATACTTCGTGTTTCTTCAGATTTGCGAAACCTCACTATTATCGCCTCTATATTACCAGATCTGTTAAAAACCAACCAAACTGAGAAAAAGTGCCGTCTGGTGCATTTCCCTAGACTTCCCCACCGTTATTGGCAATCTTGACGATCAACTGGAGAAGCAGGCAGAACGGAACACTTTCTGACCATTCCTCGTTTCTGTACGCGATTATTACCAAATGTCAACTTATTCCATACATGTACCCTCCCATTCCAGGTATCAGACACGGTCGTCGAACCCTACAACGCCACGCTCTCTGTCCATCAACTTGTCGAGAACACAGACGAGACTTACTGCATCGACAACGAGGCTCTCTACGACATCTGCTTCCGTACCCTCAAACTCACAACACCAACATATGGTGACCTCAACCATCTCGTCTCTGCCACAATGTCTGGTGTCACCACCTGTCTCCGATTCCCAGGTCAGCTGAACGCCGATCTCAGGAAGTTGGCTGTCAACATGGTGCCCTTCCCACGTCTCCACTTCTTCATGCCAGGGTTTGCCCCACTCACATCCCGTGGAAGCCAGCAGTACCGTGCCCTGACTGTGCCCGAACTTACCCAACAGATGTTCGACGCCAAGAACATGATGGCCGCCTGCGATCCCCGTCACGGACGTTACCTGACCGTTGCTGCCATGTTCCGTGGTCGCATGTCCATGAAGGAGGTCGACGAACAGATGTTGAATGTGCAGAACAAGAACAGCAGCTACTTCGTTGAATGGATCCCCAACAACGTCAAGACCGCCGTCTGCGACATTCCACCACGTGGTCTGAAGATGTCTGCCACTTTCATTGGTAACAGCACGGCCATCCAGGAACTGTTCAAGCGTGTCTCTGAGCAGTTCACCGCCATGTTCCGTCGTAAGGCTTTCTTGCATTGGTACACTGGTGAGGGTATGGATGAGATGGAGTTCACCGAGGCTGAATCCAACATGAACGACTTGGTGTCCGAATACCAGCAGTACCAGGATGCCACAGCCGAGGAGGAGGGCGAGTTCGATGAAGAAGAGGAGGCAGAAGAGGCCTAGGAAATGTGGTAGCGAGTTCGATAACGCAGCTAAGACTATCGCAAATACCTCCGCTCCATATTACGCCTCGGCGAAATCCATGTACTATTTCTTTCACTTGGAATATACTATACTATCATATGTGTACGTGTAAATCAAATAGTATACTCTCAAGGCCAATTCATACTTTGCGTTTTGCGCGTTGCGCGTGTCCGTTTCCTATGTGAGTGCGTGGTAGAAAAAGTAGTTTTATTGTTGGTACCACACATAAACATAGCGAACGGACGAGCGCGAAGCGAAAAACGGAGAAGTATGAATCTAGCTTTTCCCATGATCGTTTTATACATCGAACTTTGAACATGTCAAAATGAATGTCGGCGTTTTTTACCATGTCTTTTAATTCTCATGACAGAACATTTTATGTAATGTGGAAAATGGTGAATATCCAGTGACAGGATGCAAAATTTAACAACCAAAAACAGGATATAGCCGTGGTTACACTACATAAACTCCCCGGTTTTTTGCGGTCACACCTATGAATTGCCGGGCTTCAAGAAACCCGTGTCTGAAAAACACGGGTTTTTGAGACACGGCAATCTCGCCATGCTTTTCGAAATCCCCGTGTTTTCGTTAGTTCTTCGCACGGCTACAGATGGCGCAGCCATTAAGTGACGTCGTTTTCGCGCCTCCAACAAAGTGTGCCAATACAGAAATGACCGAAGAGTCAATGCATGCAGCGCAACTGTCGCCGGGCTACTTAGTGTGACCTCTCGCCGGGATTTTCGTACACACGGGTTTGACACGGGTCTGGAAAAACACGGGTATTTTCAACAGGTGTAACCTTAGCTATTATCCTTTTTTGTAATCAGACGATCGTCCTTGGAAATAATGATGAAAGGCAAGGCTAGATCTTCTTGTTACATGTGCAGTTTCAAGGCGCTCAATGCTGCCAAAGCCTCTTCGTGAACCGGTAACTCGAGGAACAACTCATTCAGCACTTAAAGGAGCACGGCATGCGATCTCTATCGGTATTTTTCGTAGAGAGAGCCACATAGCGGCAGCAATACGAACTACAAAAAACACATAAGAAAACATACCAAATGTACGTAGTACACCGGGTCCATTGCCGACAACGTAGTTAGTCCCTGGGGTTTGAGAGTGGCGCGCATGGCGATGGTGGCGCCGGCTGTCGAAAAAAAGTGGTAATACCGGGCTCCTTTGATATTTGAAATCAATACCAGTCCGACAGAGATTGAACCTGCAGCCATGCGGACACGAGTCCAACGGTTCGTTAGTTTTTGGTTTATGATAAAAGTAATTTCGATATACGTATTTTGCTGTACACAAACAAAGGTTTTGTGGGAAGTGCATTTCGACGCCCGTCGGACACTCGACACGGAGGAAATTAAACCCCCGTACATGTATGTGTTAAGTGTTGATAGGCCTACATCTTTCGAACGTGGTCACACCATAGTTTGCTGCTTCCACGGTGACATTGGTCACTGCCGTCATGACACATATCTTGGGTTTTCATCGATCAGAATGCAGCGCCATCTTTTAAGAAGAGCGATAAAACTTCTGATCCTCTGACAAAAGTCGGATTTTTCAATTTCCTTCACAGATTCTACACTGAAACGGCACAAACGCTTTTTCTGATGACAAAGATGCAACTTCGCTCATCTAGGTCCTTGTCAATGCATCCTCTGTCTTCGTATATCTGTGCAGTAGGGGCTGTCAGTCAGTTGACCAATAGGAGTCACTACGGTCTAATTCGTGGTTGATTGAGCACCAATCAGAAGCATTTGCTTTTGTATTGCTCCGCTAGAACTTTGCTGCCATCTTTTGACAATAAGCGCGGCTGACTGCTCCTATCACGGTTCGAAGATTTAGGACATTTCCGGAAAACTCGTCACTGGGATTGTCAACTGAAAACTTCTCACACTGGTACTTCGCCATACCTTGTTTCCAGTTTTTGTACTGAAACATCGTTTATTATTCAAAATGTGGGTCAATATCATTGTTTATCCTCAACGACCCGTCATCACGGCGACTATTGACGCCGGCGCCATCTTGTACAGTCCCCCCATCTTCCAAGACGCTACTGACAATAGGGAGGTTACTGAGGATTTGTGGAGGGTAACTCAATTGGGCGTACAAGAAAGAAAGGGTAGCCAGATTCAGTAACTGGATTTAAACAATAAATTCACATTTAAAAAAAAGATAATAAACGTAAGCGTTTAATTAGATCAGAAAGCTTCTAAAACAAAGCTCTCTGAAGTGCTAAATATTTTGTCAAAATCGACATTTTTTAACGAGCGACATTATCAAAACGATTTTAACGTCTTAAAGTTGTTGATTTCCACGCGTCTTCTGCGACTATTTTCCTTTTCTATAATTATTTAACAGGGACCAGAACTATGTAATTTGATTGCTGGTGTAATTTTGTCATCAATTTGTCTGATATGTATAGTCATTTGTTTTTGTCGTCTTTTTTGTTGTCGAGGAACGAAAATCCATCTGCACTGAGTTCAGGTCAAGACTCGGCTTCTCCTCCCTTGACCTTCACGCAAGGAAACCACATTCCGTGTTCAAGGATTTCCCCGGTCCCAAAAATAGCAACCAATCACGGCAAAGCTTGCATCGGCAGGTCGGGTATGATGACAAGATGGCGGTCGATGAAACTTTATTCGAATGCAAATTCTCCGTGGAAGGACTTACAAGTACTCAAAAAGAAGCCGCGAAGGCAATATTCGATGGAGACTATTTGTTAGTCTGTTGTAGGACTGGCAGTGGGAAGTCAATTCAGGGTTTCCTCTTCCATTACTTTTTTTAGCCAAAGTAAAGAAAATCCCTATTGTTCAATAATGTTAAACAGCGTGTTCAATGGGGATTTTCTTTACTGTGACTAAAAAACGTAATGGAAGAGGAAACCCTGCAATTATGTACCAGCAGGCTAGTGTTGTTCGCTGAAGTTGAACAGCGTACCCGGTACTCGTAATAAATTATCGCAAAGAGGCTTCTGATTGGGCGCACGAGAAAATCCCAAAGCGTTCAACAAGGAATCTGGCTGCTTGCTGCAGAGTGTAGGAAGAGGTTAGCCGATTTCTACACGATGCATTTGCAGAATGCGAAAATCCTCATTTACAATTCGGACCTCAGCCGAACAATGGGATCGACACGAATGAGGAACGGGCATGACGCATGGCGGCGCTACCATCGATCCGACTGAAAGATGTCACTTTCGTCTCAGTTGACATCGCATCGCGGGAAAATGTGTGTATTATATACATTTTCCGATAGGATTTTTGTTCCGAAAACATTGTCTTTCTGCACCTTTGGTGGAATATTCATTTGTCTTCAGCAGAAGTTATCAACACCGTTAACATTAGTTCTGTCGTTGACGGGGACGATCTCTTAAAGATAATGTATCATGATTTCATTGTTTACATTCAATGTTTGTAAACATGGAGGTTTACATTATGTTATTTTGGACTTTTAGGACATGCCAACCCACCAAATTAAGTACTTTCGGCATCAAAAGAATTTCGAGAGGGGCATGCCACCAACAAATTACTCATAAGACAAACAAAGACTGGACACAAACAAACAAAATGTAAATAAACAATGATTTTCGTGGCCCGCGAAAATACATGTGATACATCATCTTTAAAGTCTCGATATGATTAGCGAGGGTGCAACTTTCATGGTATGGTAGGATTTGGGAATTTCTTGCTATGACAACCAATTTTTGAAAATTCTGTCAGGAATATATTTTGCTCTATCTCTGATTGCGTAGGGGTAGTATTGAGATCGAAGTGTCCAGATATACCCCTCTTTAATAATTTTGATAGTTTGATCGGGCCTCTTTAATGCACACGAAATCACCCTCAGCGTCTGGACTAATGAGCTGACAAGATTTTTGGGTTCAAGGCCACCGAGCGAAGTGGTAGTGGCGTCAACCGATTACGCAACTGCACATCTTCGTTCAGAAAGCTCAGTACAAGTGTGGCAGGAATCAGTGTCCTAGGAATGCAAGTCCGCCAAACAATAGCCCGCTATTGTGAGGTTATATTTGAATGGTCGTGGTCTCTATCGCCATTATATTCTAATTCCTCGCTGAACAATAAGACCGGACTTTGATTCCAGGGGGACTTTGATCCCTGTCACACCTGTATGCCAATTAAATAACCACGACCTCATTAAATTCAAATTCACTTTATTATGATCCACAACAAAATTCATTAAAGGAGCACGGTATGCGATCTCTTACCGGTATTTTGACTGCCGGTGTAGAGGGAGCCACCTAGCGGCAGTAATACGAACTACACAAAAACATTACAAAATGTATGTCGTACATTGCGTCCATTCGCCGACAACGCAGTAAGTTTCTCAGTCTGGGTTGGAGAGTGGGGCGCACGGCGATAGTGGCGCCGGCTGTCGAGGAAAACTGGCAATACCGGGCTTCTTTAAGCTATCGACGAGGTTCCGCAACGTCTCCGAATTCCGAATTACGAATATCTTTGATTATGACGTCATCATTTTGACGTATGACGTTGCATCACATTCGTGACGTCGTGCAAATTCGTTGCGTCTTGACAAGGATGGCCGCAAATCTTCGTAGGTGGTTTACGAATTCCGAATTGATAATTTTGGCTTACTGGAGTTTACGCAAAAACGCAATGACGAAAAAAACGCAAAAACCGAGGGAGTAATCATTATTTTCATCGCTGTCTTTTCCTGTTCAACCAACGCACCAATTCCATGTAGACTGTCAGTTCTGCCGCGAAGACAAACAGCTAGGCCGCCCAATGCTGTAGCAACCTGTAGGCCTACATGTATTCGGCCCACAATAAACTTAGCTACACGTTATTTCCCCCAATTTTACCAAATGTCCCGAAATGCTAGAAAAAATTCTGCATTCAGCAGGTCAGCAACTTAGGGCACGCGGTCGGAACTTCATACCGAGGGACGTCACCATGGTCACAGTGTCAACGTAGTGCCAGCGGATAGGCCTACATCAGTGCACGTCACAGCGTCATGGGGTGACGACGTCATGATGATCGCACGTGCGTGCGTAAATACAGAAGTTCCTACTCCACGGCATGCACGGGATAGTATTCACGCATGGAGACAGCCAGGTAGGCCCAAATTTTGATCTAGAAGCGCTGGGTTACACACTGATAGGCCTATGCTTTGTTATCACATTGTACCGGAAAAGTGGCCCGTTAAAAAGAGGTTAGGCTAGGCCTACCATGGTCAAATCACCGCATGCAATCAACGCCGTGCAGAGTAGTACGCTCTGCTGGTGGTTTCTGGAACCAAAATGGTTCAGCCGGCCTGGAGCATAATGCACAACACTATGACTATCGGCCTGACCGACATAGACATTTTTGCGATCAAACTTGGCTTGTCTAGCGTTCTGTACCAAAAAATAATGGTCATCAGAGCTGTCTAGGATGTGATGAGTGTGTTCATCATATCACATTTCGAGTTCGAAAATGCGAATCGAGACTTTTTAATACGCGAAACTGAAAAGTATAAATAATGTTTACTCCCCATGCAACCTCGATTCGTGACATTTTCAACCCTATCCTGGCTGTGTAAATTCAGGTGGTGAGGTTTTTGCGTTTTTGCGTTTTGCGTTGCGTTTTTGCGTAAACTCCAGTAAGCCGATAATTTTCATTTACAAGAAATGTTTTCTTGGTCTTTTCTGAGCATAGAGGTGACAAATGGATATACCTGGCACACTTTAGTGATGAAATAAATGCTTAAAATACATGTATCAGTGTAAGATAATGGCGTGGTGTTAAAGAGAGGTTGTCACATCGTTCACAAGGCCAAAAGTCGGACCACCGCGGATTTTCGACGAAGAAACGACGTCATGACGTAACGTCACGCAGGCCTGAAATCGTTTCGGGATTCGGAATTCGGAGCTTTGCGGAACCTCCCTACGAATACGAAAGCATTAATCAGTCAGCATCTGACAACAATCACGATGAATACATGCATGTACCTGCTGTACATGCATAATAATAAAGGCTAATTAGATGAAAACACCGGGAAAACTATTTCTACGTGTAGTTTTCTAGTGAGATCTTTGAATAAGCAAATGCGCGTGTGACTAGGCCTATACTAAAATGTTCAGTAGAGTTTCCCGCCCCGTTAGTTACAGACATAAAATGCCCCTTCGGTAAACAACATCGACTTTTATCGAAATCATCTTTGTCTTAAAGCGGATTGTTCGCGTCCGTCCAAAGTGATCCAAAAATAATAAAACGTCCCGTTTTATTCGTAACAACAACTGGTAAATGCACTGCGGCGGCCGCTCCGGAAACTGTTCTGTGGAATCTTTGACTCGGCGCGAATAGTCCGCTTTAACATATCTTACTGTTCTCTCTAATACGGATTGTACCGCTTGTTGGTGGTGCGTGTAGCCTTCCCGATCCCTTTGCGTCTCTGGTAGTCATCGAAAGACCATTTCTTGATTTGACAGAGCTCACACATGCCCTGACTGAAACCAACCATAGGCAGGACGCGCTTGCACGTCGCGCATTCCTCTTCAGAGGAGGCCATCGGTGGATCTGTCAGAATGTACATAGGAAGCAGGGTGTAATTCTCGTATGGATTAGTCACCTTGGTCTTTTGATCTCGAAAGATGCCCAAATATCTCTCCGATCCCTTCTTCACGGTCTCAAACTCCGTGCAACTTATCCCGTTCTTGAATTTTTCATACAACTTGAAGAGCGTCTGCAGGTCCTTGGAGACGGATTCTGATCATGTCCTTGGTCAGCGGACGCTTTCTCCAAAAATCTTCATCCCCACGTTCGCTGTTCCTGTATTTTTTCTTTTCTGCCAAAAGTGCTTCGTCTTTCAGATACCACTCGATGCAGCAGATAAGGCTTCGGATCCGAGGCCATTCGAACAATGCTCGTCGCTTTGCTGATCGGTTGGCATAAGGCTCAGTCCGTTCCTCGAGTTCTCTCTGGGAAAGGGACTTCTCATACGGGTGCTTACGTTCGTACAGAATCTGCAGGAGCTGAACATCAACAAAATTGTTGACTGTGACCTTGTAGAGGTGCCACAGTGCATCCGCACCCCTTTTGCCATCAAATATCAACTTGACAATGGTGTTGCTTTCAATAATTTCGCGGAGACCCCGGTCAAAGATATCGCCACCAACTTCCATGATGTCGAAAAGGTATGTTTTCGAATTGATGCCGATCGCAAGAAGAGTGATCGTGCCATCCCTGGAGAGGTCCACTCCTCCACATATCACAGATATCAGCGACTCACCTTTAATGGCGGTAAAAACATCGTCCACCGAGTCAACCTTGTCAATCAGTTCGAAAGGAACATCATTCTTGCTCGACATCCTAGAGAATGGTAAGAAAGTAATCAGTCAGCCGTATGACGTCAAGTACAGTAATGAGATGATCAGACAGTAGTATGACGTCCAGTGCAGCAAAGAGATGACCAGTCAGCAGTATGACGTCAAGGACAGTATTAAATGAGATGATTAGTCAGCAGTATGACGCCAAGGACAGAAATGACATGATTAGTCAGCAGTATGACGTCAAGTACAGTAATGAGATGATTAGTCACCAGTATGACGTCACGGACAGTAATGAGATGATTAGTCATGCAGCAGCATGGCGTCATGTAGAGTAATTAGAATACCCGTACCGGTATTAGTAAGCAGTGTGACGTCACGTAGAGTAATGCAATGACTATGCAGCAGCGTTACATTATGTAAATGTACAGTAATAAGCTGAATGGTCACAGCAGCATGTAGAGCGATGATGTCTTGAAACTAGCTGACCAGCTGACCCATAAAATGGTGCATTTGCGAGTTGTATAGGCCTACATACATCGTCACGAGCACCGATAAAAGAAAACATTAATCACATAATGAAATGGCCAGGGTCATTGTGCTCACCTCTGTGACAAGTCTCCATGGTTAAGTGTGAAACTATGACTCTCATGGTGAATGTTGAAGGATCAGTACAGATAAAGATAAAGCTGAACACACCAAGAAGTATTTTTATGATCTGATCAGTATTATCAGTCAATGACATAAACTCAGGTGATGGCACCCAGAAGGAGTACAATTTCTGAATACAATGAATACAAGTGGTATTTGTGAACAAACTGCTTTCCTGTCTAGGTCACAGATGTCAAAAATTCTATTTTTCAAGATGGCCACC
>NMRB01000295.1:228485-239779 GCA_002633025.1 Notospermus geniculatus
GCGGAGACGGTAAAAGGGATTGATCGAGGGAACAGCAAGAAAGAGAACCCTAGTGGTAAGAACCAGAAGTATCAAAAGGTCAAGGTCAAAGAGAGAAGTTCAGGAGCAGGTACAAGGTCATTCTACTCAGAGGAGAAAAATACACAAAGCCAGAAAGATAACAAAGGTCAGGAAAGTAAGCCGCCACCAGGGGCTCCACCTTCTGCGGATAGATACTGCAGGGGGGAGCAGTGTTCGGTATGCAGTGATGGAGGATACCATGGACTGTGGGCATGCCAGACATTTCGGGATATGCCAGTGGACAAGAAGTGGGAGATAGCCAAAAGTAGGAGAGCCTGTTACCGCTGTTTAGGACTGCGACACAGTGGGACAAATTGTGGAAAAAGTCGTACCTGCGGGATAAACGGCAGTAGGGCGACGCATCATCGTCTGCTTCACAAGGATAAAGAAAGAAATACAGAATCAGACCCGGGTAACACAAAATCCACGGGAGCAGAAAACAAAGGCACTCAAAGTTCGTCTCAGGGTGAATCAAAAGAAAGGACTCACGTCACTAGTATGACTACAAACGGGACAACCTTGTGCAGCTCAACCACAGAGTTTGTTGCCCTTCGAGCCATTCCAGTTTATTTGGCTAGTGAAACATCCAGAGTGATGGTAAACGCATTATTAGATGATGCCAGTAGCAGATCTTACTTGAATAGTGATGTCGCAGCGGAGTTGGGGTTGGAAGGAACTAGCGAGCAGATTACAGTGAGCGTGTTGAATGACAAGCAAGAGGTGTTGAACACATCAGTCGTAGAGTTCCGTATCACCAGTTTGGATGGTAAGACAACAAGAAAGGCATCGGCATATACCACAGAGAGAGTGACAGGAAATATGCAGGTGATGAATTGGGATCAACAGAAACACAAGTGGAGTCACCTTGAGAACATCAACTTTCCCAAAGTAGGATCGCGGCCTACAGTGGATTTGTTGATTGGTGCAGACCAGGCAGACTTGATATGTTCGATTCGAGACATCAAAGGCAACCCGGGTGAACCAGTAGCACGATTGACGCCATTAGGATGTACTTGTGTTGGGGCTACATCTTGTCAATCAGAGGGATACCAGTCTCACTTCGCTTACTACTCTAGTGATAACAACAGTAGTTTGGAAAATCTCGTTAGGAAATATTGGGAATATGAAGAGCCAGCGGTCACTCAGATCGTAAAGCCAGCAGAAAAAGAAGCCTTGGAGACAGCTACAAATTCGCTCTTATATGAAAATGGTAGATATTCCGTTGGAATTCCGTGGAAAGCAGAAAAGGCAGAACTTTCTCAGAAGGACAGCTTTAAAGTGGCGATGAAGAGGCTGGAAAATACAGAAGGAAGATTGATGAGGTCACCGGAGATCGCTGAAGCGTATCAAGAAGTCATAGACAAGTACCTGTGCAAAGGATACATACGTAAGGTCCCAGAAGATGAGGAAGAGCCATCAGAAGTTTGGTATCTACCGCACTTTCCTGTTGTGCGACCTGAGCGGACCACAACCAAGACTCGTCTGGTTTTTGATGCCGCCGCGAAAGCCGATGGAATGTGCCTAAACGATGCCATACATCAGGGTCCCAAACTCCAGAATGAAATCTTCGATGTGTTGGTGAGGTTCCGTGAAAATCCTGTTGCATTGGTATGTGATATATCTGAAATGTACCTACAAATCAAGTTGAAGCCAGAGGACAAACCGTTTCATCGCTTCCTCTGGAGAGGAATGAATAAAGAAAGGTCACCGGACGTTTATGAATTTGATCGGGTCATCTTTGGAGTGAACTCGTCGCCATTCTTAGCGCACTTCATATCACAGCAGAATGCAGAACGGCATGAAGCAGAATACCCTTTAGCTGCAGAAGCGGTCAAGAAAAGTACATACATGGATGACAGTATGCCGTCGGTGAAAGATACAGAGACAGCTATGGAACTACAGAAGCAGCTCTCGGAGTTGTGGGCCTTAGCTGGGATGCATGCTAGAAAATGGCTTTCTCACTCAGTTGAGGTGATGGAACAAATTCCAGCAGTAGATTGTGCCAGTGAAGTCGATTTGGATAAAGGACATTTGCCAGCAGTGAAGACGTTGGGATTGTTATGGTCGCCTGACGAAGATCGCTTCCAGTTCCAAATTAATCAACCAGAAGTAGAGCTGCTGACAAAACGAGAATTCCTAAGGAAAACGGCAACGCTGTTTGATCCTCTAGGACTCATAGCGCCATATATTGTTCGGGCAAGAATTCTACTTCAGGAAATATGGGCAAGTGCAGTCGATTGGGATGAAGAATTACCGGAGAAACTGTCCGCGAAAGCTGGAGAATGGTTTGCAGAACTTGAGAGTCTACAAGAGATCAAAATACCGAGAGGTCTGAGGACAACGCCATCTGGGGATCTGACATTTCATATCTGTGTGGATGCCTCACAGGAGGCCTATGGTGGCGCCATCTACTCGCGATTCGTCAACGATGAAGGACATGTCGTTTGTCGTCCTGTAGCAGCAAAGTCGAAGGTTGCACCATTACATTCCATAAGCATACCAAGGCTGGAGTTAATGGGCGCAATGGTTGGATTGAGGTTAGCAGAGAAAGTCGGAAATGCGCTACAGATGGGGATGCAAAGTTGTACGTTTTGGAGCGATAGCACAGACGTGTTGTTTTGGATCAGAGGACGGAGTCGGAACTTTCAACCTTTCGTCTCGAACAGAGTCGGTGAGATCCAACGATTAACCAATCCAAGTCAATGGAGATATATTCCAACACGGGAGAATCCGGCGGATCGTTTGTCACGTGGAATGACGGTGGAACAGCTGAAGAACGACGAAATATGGTGGACAGGTCCAGCATTTCTGTCATTGGAGCCAGGAGAATGGCCAGAAAACAAGATTGAGACCATGATGGAGGCTGTGAGAACCAAGGAGGCGAATTCGGAGCTAAAGAAACAGTTTCAGCAAACTCAGGATGCAGAAACCTCGCTTGTCGCCATTGCACCGCCAGAGGATCGGTTGAATCCAGTACATCACTCAAACTGGAAGAGACTGTTGCGAATAACAGCCCGAGTCATGAGATTCATTCAGAATTGTCAATTACCATCAGAACTCCGACGAAGGGGAGCATTACAGCCAGACGAATTGCAAGAGGCAGAAATGCACTTCATAAAGTTAGCTCAAAAAGAGACGTTTGCTGAAGAAATCAAAGCGATTAAAGCCGGGAAGGACGTACCTGCGGGTTCCAAGTTGATGCCGTTGAAACCGTTGCTGGATGAAAGTGGAGTGCTGAGGTGTGATGGCCGACTGCAGTATGCAAAGTTCCTGCCATGGGAAACTCGCTACCCAGTGATTCTACCAAGGTCGCACCTGGTAACCCGTCTAATTGTGAAGAGCTGTCACGAAGAGTTAAGACATGGGGGAACCAACCACACGCTAACTCAGCTTTCTTCACAGTACTGGGTGATAGCAGCTAGAAATCATCCGTGAAGTGGAACGCAGTTTACGCATTGTAGGAGGAGAAAGGTTATGCCGGCATCGCAAATAATGGCACCGCTACCAGAACTGAGGACACGAAAGTCAATGAGAGCGTTCAACGAGACATCGATTGACTACGGTGGGCCGTTTATTGTCAAACAAGGCAGAAGGAAAACGCGACTGAAAAGGTACCTCTGTCTCTTTACATGCCTTGCGACACGCGGAGTACATCTAGAGGTTTCCTACAGTCTCGACACTGATAGCTTCTTAAACGCATTCTTCCGAATGGCGTCGCGCAGAGGAATGCCACAGGATGTCCTATCAGATAATGGCAGCAACTTCATTAGCGGGGAGAGCGAATTAGAGACACTCAGGCGCTTGGATCAGGAAAAGATTCAAAACGTGACGGCCAGTTACGGAGTTACGTGGCATTTTCAACCACCAGTAGCGCCACACTTCAGCGGAGTCCACGAAATCATGATCAAAGCGGCAAAAAAAGCTATCTATGCAATTTTGGGCAATGTGGACGTAACAGATGAAGAATTCCAAAGCGCAGTTGTCGGTGCAGAAGGGTTAATCAACTCAAGACCACTGACCTACCAATCGAGTAGTCCATTGGATGTAGTTCCACTCACCCCAAATCATTTTTTGCATGGTCAGATGGGTGGACGTTTCGCCCCAGAAAGCGTGGATACAACTGAGTTCAACCCCAGACGAAGATGGCGAAGGGTACAAGAGCTTGTACGTCACTTCTGGCATAGGTGGATGATGGAATGGTTGCCATCATTGAGCGCTCGGAAAAAATGGACTAAGGATCGAGAAAATCTTGGAATTGGTGACGTCGTCGTGGTAGTCTCGACAGACACACCCCGGGGTCAGTGGCCACTTGGGAGGATCGAGGAGAGACATCCAGGAAAAGATGGTAGAGTTCGCGTGGTCACTCTCAAAGTAGGGAAGAAACGGATGAAAAGGCCAGTGGCAAAGGTATGCCTACTCGAAAAGTACAACGATCAGGACTAATGGGAATCGTTGTGTAACGAAGATAATCAGAGATAATCGGGATTGATCACATTGGAATAACGACATTTATCGTGTATTACCGAAACAATCAGCAGAGGAAGGACTTTCCAATGTAATTTTCGGATCAAGGACTGGAATGCAGACTTGGAACGATTCGGATGTTTGGTCGATTTATTCAGGAACAGGAATATACATAAGCGTGAATTACACAAGGAAAATAGTCATAAGTGAATATGAAAAATGCATCTTGGAACTTTGAGACATTCTATGAGTCGTATAGTTGAACTGAAGAAAATTGGTTTAGGTAATGTTTTTCTTACCAGAGAACTCTGGAGGGTTAAGCGTTCCAACAGTGAAGGGGTTAATTGGGGATTCGGTAACCTCAGGTTTAAACTCACTGAATGACCTCAACTTTCGAACAATGCAGTTTTCATTCTTTTACGTGTAAGGATGATAATGTCTAATATTCGTTAAAGTTGAGTGATTCAATTATCGGAGGAAATTCGTACGCAGGATTTCAGTGAAGTGTGTACAATGCAGAAAGCACAGAATCCGGTGTTTGTCCTCATCGTCAAGTTGCCACAAATTTCGTGTTAGTCTCTGGCTTTAAAGTGCACATAAAGCCGCGAGCGCGTAAAGTTTGCTCAAAAGTTTGCAACTTGATTTGAGCGCCAGCTCTGATTCTGAGCCCTACGCATTGTCTTTACTTTATTCACTCATACGGGGAAAACCCATGGAAATACTCATTCATTGGAGTGACCTATTTCTGGAAGTTAAATAGTGTGTTCAGGTATCTTTGGACTTGCAGCAACAGAACTGACATCTAGTGTCAAACTGTCGAACTAACGTTCAGTTAAAAATTTTGGACTGGTCTTTTAGTTGATACTTCCTTCGTAATATCAGGAAGGGGAGGATGTTCGGGAGATTCTCCCTGCCGCAACGACAGTCGGTCGTCATCCTCCGCGGTAGAGGCGGAGTTGTTGTTGTTGTCGTAATTTGCTTCACGCCAGGCTGGCAGCCAGGTGAAAATAAAGATGATTAAATCACAGAACATCGTCGTCCCAGCATCGTTAATAACAAGATGACATTGTAAATGTCTGATGGTTCCCGCTTGTTTAAGAGGGCCTTACAGGCATGACAGGCAGCCTGCTGGTTGTCATTTTGATGTGCTCAAATCAAATCATCAGGTTTGACCTTGACCTTTGATCATCAAGGTCACTGCATAATCAAAATGGGCATCCTCAGTAACCTAATAGTGGGTGATATCATGCTTCCACCTCTGCCATAGGCAGAGATGTATCAAATTATCAAAGTATGACCTTGACCTTGACCTCTGATCATCAGGGTCATTGCATAATCGGAATGGGCATCCTCAATAACCTAAGTATGGGGGATATCATGTCTCTATCACTACCACAGGCAGAGAAATTACAAATTTTCATGTTTGACCTTGACCTTGACCTCTGACAATCAAGGTCATTGCGTAATCGAAATGTGCATCCTCAATAACCTAAAGTGTGGGTGATATCATGTCTCTATCACTACCACAGGCAGAGATATTTCAAATTTTCAAGTTCGACCTTGACCTCTGACCTTGACCTTGACCTCTGATCATCTGATCATCTATATTTTTTGAAATGACTGGCAGAAAAATGACTGGTGACTGGCAAAAAAATGACTGGCGGAATATCCTCACTCAGAAAAATAATACTTTGGGCCGTATTCATAAAGGGTGTTTTTCCCTTAGACGCGACTAACTAGCAAAAACGCTGACTAAACAGGAGATAATCGCACATTCAAGTTAGACAGCATTTCATAAAGAGTGATTAGATCACCATTTCATAAAGAGTGATTAGATCACCAGGGGCCGTATTCAATAAGGGTGTTTAGCTAAATCAGCGTACAAATCCTGCATTACACAGGTTATAGGCCTAGAAACTATTGTTCTACGTTCTGTAAGCTGCCTGATGCCTGGCATTTTACCCACACGATGATTACACGCGTCTAACATTCCTGCGTCTTAGTGTGGGAGGACAATTGATAGTTCAACATTTCCTTCATGCTCTTTGACTTAGACGCAGGATAGTTAGACGCGTGTGATTATCCTGCGGGTAAACGCCTCTGGTGAACATAGTATTTTATCCATTTATATTACGTAAATCTATGAAATTAGTATCTGGGAAGTGTTAATTTTACCTTGCGAAACGGGTCAAGTCAGTTATGACACATTAAGCTCGGGCACGCGCGTGACGGAAATCTTCCTCTTCCATCCAGATCCGTGCAATTCCCTAATACTCATTTCAAACATAGCTTAGAGGGCTCCCTGAGAAATATTTTCCTAACAATTGGCAATGAAATGAAAGAGTCCATTTTAGAAGATGCTAGGCAGTCAGGGTGTTACGGATTACTCATAGATGAGGTCACTGATGTTGCTGTTCTGTCACAACTGGTAACTTTCATCTCATATGTGAACCAGACGTCAGGAGGTGGTACACTTGAAACAAAGTTCCCTTCCATCAGAAATCTTTTGGAGAAGTTTGACTCTTGTAATGTTGAGGCTATTACACAGACTGTTGTGGATGAACTGAATAAATGCCAACTAGCTCTTGAAAAACTCACAGGTTTGGCTAGTGATGGTGCCAGCGTCATGCTAGGCAAGAATAATGGTGTAGCTGCAAAGCTTAGACAGCTATGTCCTCTGCTGATCAACATACATTGTGTCTGCCATAAACTTGCCCTGGCATGCACTGACACCAATACTAGGCTGCAGTACATTAAAACTATTGAAACAAATCTGAGGCAGCTTTGGCAGTGGCTTGAAAATTCACCCAAAAGAATGGCTACCTTTCTGAAAATCCAACTGGAGATCAAAAAGGCAAAGAAGCTTGATGGGAAAACAGAGAAAATTGTTCTCACTAGGTTGAAAAAAAGCTTGTAGTACCAGGTGGCTTAGTTTTGACAAGTCAGTTGATTCTGTCTTGAAAGAATACCCAGCTGTTCTGCAGACCCTTAGTGAGTATTCTGAACCAGACCCTGCTGCCTATGGTATTATGCTGAGGATGAAGCCTGTTAAATTTCTTGGGTGTGTTTACATCTTGCATGATATTTTGCCTGTTTTGTCTGACCTCTCCAGGCATTTCCAAGCAGATGCTGTCAACTTCTCTTCCATACTCCCTGCAGTCAAAAGCACAGCAGATCAGCTTGCTAAGCTGAAGTCAAATGATGCATCAGAGGTTGCTGCACTGAATGCGCTCCAGAAGGACATGGAAGAGGATGTATTCCTGTCTAATGCAGTAACTGCCTTGACCCCTGGCACTTCTGATGATTTGGTCTCACTTAATTCAAAGTATATTGACTCATTGATCGATAACTTGAATAAAAGATTCTAAACTGTCCAGGAGAATGGTGTGTTGAGTGCACTAGCCATCTTTGATCCACTCTCAGTACCCTGCCCTAAAAAGGACACTGAAGCTTTCCTAGAATATGGAAAGGAAAAGATCAAAACACTGGCCAAACACTTCTGTCCCACTGAAGTTGAAAAACTTCAAGCTGAATTTCAGCAGATCAAGTATTACATTGCAGATGAAGTTGTCCCAGAAATGCCAGCTGATGTCCAACTTGGCAAGACAGGTTCAATGAGCCCAACCCAGTGGCTTTTGAATTTGCTTATGAAGCGGAGGGGCTCCCTGCAGCCTTTCTTCAACAATCTCCTGCACATTGCTGAGGTGGCACTCACCCTGCCAGTGAGTAATGCCTGGCCTGAAAGGGGTGCAAGTGCCATGAAGGTCATAAAGACCAGGAGCAGGAGTTTGTTGAAGAATGACATGCTGGAAGCCTTGATGCATGCCCTTATCAATGGCCCCCCAGTCAATGAGGCACATACTCTCATTGACAGATCTGTGAGGAAGTGGTTGTCAGTACCAAGGAGGAAGCTTCCTCCTGATAGTTTGACCATCAGGAGGCAGGCTGATGTGTGTATTGTTGTAGCTTCTGATGATGAAGGTGATCTTGTTGAAGATGAGGTTGAGGAAATATCCAAATTACTTGGGATTGATGATGTTGGTACTGGTGGACTTCGTGATGATGATGAAGATTTTGAATTTTAAACTGACTCCCTTTTCCTGCTGCTCTGCCTCAGTGTGTGTGTGTATGTGTTGACTTGAGAGAGTGACATGTGGTATATAGTGGCTTTGAACCCATAATAATTATCTTTCAGTCTTACTGTCTATGTTACAGTTGGCGGCGACTATCTGAGATGATCAAGAAATATAATAAAATCCTTTTATTTGTTTATAATCGTTCTTTTTTGTACATTTTTTACGTGTAGTGCAATGCATTTTCAACTGTGGTCACTGATTCAGCTATATCTGGGCACATGGGATTATCCACCGGAGTAATCACGCATTGAAACACTGCTGGGTTGTGCTATCTTCGAAAAAACTCAGCCTCCTACTCTGAGGCAATAGCCTCCTACTCAAAAAGTTATTGAGAAGGCTGAAGGGTGTACACCAAAATGACACTGGACTGACACTGAATTGACACTGGCAGAAATGAGAACACTGGACTCACACCAAAAGAACACTGATGTCCCAGTGTTCATGACACCAAAACGACACTGGGAAGTATGGAAGACACCAAACCAGCACTGGAAAAACTTGCATTATTTCACGGCAACACTGGAATTGCACTGGGACTTTGTATGTGTACAAATCAGTACCATGAAGGCGCACCAAATTGACACTGTTATAACTTGGTATATTTCTCTTCATAATTTCGACACTGGCGTAACACTGGAAAGACTTAGTAATTTTATTTATCATACCTCAAGAGAACGTCAGCCAATCACAGCGTGTCATTTACAGTCACGTGCCATGCGATAATTTTCATTATTTCATGGCATTATTTCATGTTTGGCCGTCGGCAGTGTCATCGTGCATGCCATGACGTTCTTCGTCAGACAACGACGATTTTGGCATACAATACAATCAGCAATCTATACATGTAGATCTTGTGCAATGATACCATATTTTCGAAGTTTTTACGTGAACTACGAAGGTAGGCCTACATCATGACTGAAGGCCTAGGTAAAAGCCTGCATCATCCATTGCCGCTGTTTCTGTTTGTTTGTTTCACAGGCAGGACTTTGCAGGAGCGTCGGATCCGTATCCTACTCCGCCACTTTGCCCTTCCTCCAGCCGGCCGATGGGCGGCCGTGCCGTAAGCGTGGCGCAGGCCCACATGTAGGCCTACATACCGGTACCGGTATCAAGTCCTACGATCGAAACACGTGGTATTCCGCAACCACAGCCTTTTTGTTTTAGCATGTGCCAAAGAAAGGATTCATTGATTCGTGTATTTCTGGCCTTGCCCGGTCGGGCCCATTCCATCACCTCAGTTCACGGGGGAAACCAAGCACAGGGGGTCTGAATGTCTCAGAGGAATGATATACTCTGCTGACTTCCCGGAAGTCATCGGCCCGACACAGATTTTTGAATGTTTGGCTGCAGAACTTCTGTAGTTAGTAGGCCTGCGCTGCATGCCAGGTACACCTCCTCGCTATAAAAATCATCATAATATTCAAAGTTGAGGTATGATAAAATAAATATTTCATGGCTTGACGTGAAATATTTATATACTCTCCACTCTGACACTGCACGACTGTTAGGAAGGGAATTTGCTATAGAGGCGTCACCTTTCGGAGAATGGCCACAACATGGAGAAAGCCCTCCTAAAAATAGTACGGTGACGTAGCTAAATCGGCTCAATCAACGCCTACCTCCACAGCAGAGCCAATAGAATATTATTGAAGACCGGAAGTACCGGTAGTCAATCTGGACATGCGCAGGAGGCCTCTACTGTGAATTTATCACCCTTTCAAATACATTTTTTGAAGTCGTCAGATCGAACTTCAGATTACCAATATGCTCAAATTGTTCTAAACATGTTTATCTACTGCAAGACGTTGACATTATCTTGATTTTTATAATACTCAGCTGACAAAAACGCAACCTTTGGCACAAAATTCCGGCATTTTAGCTGAGGCATGCTAGTCGCATGAGAGTCGATGCAATTCATTGAATCTTGGAATAAGATTGCGGAAAAATAATAACGTTATCATGAAGAAGGGAATTTCCGCTGCATATAAACATTGTCGTTCAGCCGGTCGCTGTCGGAGATTTTACATGAAATGGTCCATGGACCATGTGCTCACTGGGTTGGACATAATAGTCTATAATGACAGAGGGAGGTACATATCAGTTATGAGCAATCTGGGTCAAGTCATTCCCAAGGACTTTGATGATTTTTGGGTTATGCCACCTGGCGGCCATATTGGATGTCCGATTGGGCTGGGACTTCACATGCACATAAAGGTCATCTGCAGGAGGCCACATAGCACATTGGAGTGCTTTGGGGCAAGTCGTTCCTGAGTTACAGCACTTTGATGATTTTCGGGTTACGCCCCCTGGCGGCCATATTGGATGTCTGACCGGGCCGAAACTTCACATGGACATAAAGGTCATCTGCAGGGGGACACATAGCACATTGGAGCACTTTGGGTTAAGGCATTCCTGAGTTACAGCACTTTGATGATTTTTGGGTTACGCCACCTGGTGGCCATGTTTGAAGTCAAATCAGGCCGAAATTTGACATGCATGCAAAGGTCATCTAGATGGAGGTAAATATCAAATTTGAGCACTCTGCGTCAAGCCGTTCCCGAGTAATAGCACTTACTTGATTTTCAGGTTACGCCACCTGGCGGCCATATTGGATGTCCAATCGGGCCGAAACTT
>NMRB01000295.1:240769-273481 GCA_002633025.1 Notospermus geniculatus
TACCGTATTTTTCGGACTATAAGGCGCAGCCTTTTTCCTTGAAGAAGGGTCTAAAATTGGGGGTGCGCCTTATAGGGTGGTGCGCCTTATCTGCGGGTCCAGTCTGACAATTTGATCATAAGTGTCAAGACACTGACGAACCCAAGCATTCAAGCATGCATGGATGCATGCAAGTCAAAGTCATTGTCACAGTGCTGGTTGACAGATGATGCAGTGAACTGTGAACTGATGAAGTTTCAGTTAGGCCTAATTTGTCACAACAAGCTAAGAAATCATACAACCAGATCCATCAGTACCAACAGCAGAATTGCAGATGTCAATGGGTTCAAACAAGGCAATCAGGCCCTGTCATTGTTGTTGGGTCAATGCACACTGAGCAGCCATGCATTGTATGTGTATAATATGCACTGACGCATTCACTAACAGGACTGCGCCTTATAGGGAGGTGCGCCTTATGTATGGATTTCATCAGAGATTTTGGGTGAAATTGGGGGTGCGCCTTATAGTCAGGTGCGCCCTATAGTCAGGAAAATACGGTATATGTTATGTATCCTTATTAGCTACACCTCTGATAAAAATTTGAAGACCATCTAGTCATTAGTTCAGGAGTTATTGCACTTTTTGTGTTTTTGGTTTCCGCCACCTGGTGGCCAAACTGAGAGTCAAATCGGATCGAAACTTGGTGTCGTGGGTCATCTGACCTAGGGGTATATATGTACCAAGATTCAGATCAATAGCTCCAGCGGTTACGAAACGTGCCCTGCTAACGGACGACGACGACGGACGACGGACACATCACCACACCCCAGTGAGCTAAAAAGGTGACAACTTACATGGATTGTATCTAGTCCTCTCGAAGCTATATCAGTTGATACCAGGATGTCTTTCTCCCTATTCTTGAACTGATCAAAAATATTTCGTCTCTCCTGAGAAAAGGAAGGGAAATCTAGATATATTCTGGGTTAAAGTCACGGGTTCATGACAGCTACCCTAGCCACCAAATCGTGTTTTGTTTGAACACGAGTTGAGAAAGTCACATGAAAGTGGCATGCTTCCACGTATAATAAACCGACTGATGCTCGACTGTGACCATAACACTTTTTTTGTTATCTAACAGTTGTTAACAAACTTTCTCACCTCGCCTTTCAACAAAAACACAAATCTCAACGGCTATTTAGCTCTTGTGAATGCATGAAAATTAAATGAAAACAACAAGTCAAGGACAGCATATCCTTAGTCAAGTTATAGGCTGCTCAAAGAGTTGGAGTATACAGTGGTTTATGCCACAGTTTGGAGTGAGTGGAGCAGTTTCCATAGGGTAGTCCACATCAGGCTTATGTAACATGAAATGGTCCATGGACCATGTGCTCACTGGGTTGGACATAATAGTCTAATGACAGAGGGAGGTACATATCAGTTATGAGGAATCTGGGTCAAGTCATTCCCAGGTAGGACTTTGATGATTTTTGGGTTATGCCACCTGGCGGCCGTATTGGATGTCCAATCGGGCTGGAACTTCACATGCACATAAAGGTCATCTGCAGGGGGCCACATAGCACATTGGAGCGCTTTGGGTCAAGTCGTTCCTGAGTTACAGCACTTTGATTATTTTCGGGTTACGCCACCTGGCGGCCATATTGGATGTCCGATCGGGGCGAAACTTGGTATTTTTTAAGGTACCCCTCCAATGCATGTTTATGCAAGATATGAAGTCGCTCGGTGAAATAATGACAAACTGTGGCAGGTTCGTCACTTTTGTCGAACTTTTACCTCTGTGACCTTGAAAAGTAGGTCAAATCAAAAACCCCCCGTTATATATGTTATGTATCCTTGTTAGCTACACCTACATGTATGATAAAAATTTGGAGATGATCTAGTCTTTAGTTCAGGAGTTATTGCACTTTTTGTGTTTTTGGTTTCCGCCACCTGGTGGCCAAACTGAACGAAACGTGCCCTGCTAACGGACAACGACGACGACGACGACGGACGACGGACGCTGCACCATCGTAATAGCTCACCCCAGTGAGCTAAAAAATTGAGGATTACTCCTGATTTCTTGGTGAAGTTGGAGCAATCAGTGGTGGCGCTAAGGATTTTTTTCCATGAGTCCATTTTTTCTCAGTGGACTCATCTGCTTGTTTCAAAGCTCAAATCTATGAGTCCAAATACAAATGACACGAGTCCACTTTTCCAGAGGAAAAGGTAAAAGATAAGGCAATTACAGTATTTGCCAAGAACAACTAGATTGAACAGAAAAAAACTGACAATATAAGTTGTTTTAGATGCATTTTCCTGGCATCTGAGAGCAAAATACTTGAGATTTTGTGTGAGTAAATTTTTCGTGCATGCGCTAAAAAAGCAATGGACGTTTTTTCTTTACAAAAGCTGAAAAACACGTGTCTGTCATACGTCCCCCTTCATTTTCTGTGGACGTTTTTTATATTTTGACTCATGTCCTCAAGCGTCCAATTTGAAGTTCAATGCGTTCAGGGACGCATGGACGCATCTTAGCGCTACTCCCGGCAATTTAACCAACACAATTATAAATCAGTAAATACAGAATGATTGGAGACTTTTTGGTACATACTCTAGATTCGTTCTTCTAAGGTTACTTCACTGAACACCCATATCCCCACCTACCCTATTGAATATGCATGGCAAAATAAAGAGCTGTTCAATGTGACTGACAGGCGAGGAGGGAAAGGGCTATTGAAGACTGATTGACATCGTTATCTTCATAAGGGAATAGTGATTGTAACAGACACTCTTTTAATAGTGCCTGCCAACAAAGCAGTCTTTGCGGCCCAGTGCAAGTAACGCAAGACTCACTCGTTGGTCAGTTGTGTTGAATAGAATCAATAAATTCTTTGTATGGTCTATATTGTGGGCTAGGCCTAAACCTACGGCATGAATATCTGAAGTAACCTTAGAAGAACGAATCTAGAGTATTTATGCTAAATGGAAATTTGACTATACAACAAATCATACCTGGTCTCTGTTTTGATGTCACCCTGTAGAACTTCTGTACGACATGTGGCATAACTCGGTGCAAGTAAGGCGTGGTGACTTTTGTCATTGAATCAACCTGAAGAAGAAAATTGAAACAATAGACAATTCTCCAATTCACATACCTGCGCACTTCTGCCGAAATCTCAACCAGAACCTCGATCTGAAACCGGCTGATGTGACACCATCCATGATTCAGCAATGGTCGAGTCTGACGCAATGCCTTTGACGTCACTGTCGTGGGGTTGTCTGCGTTACGTCATTCAGTTTCAGACGGAGGTTGTGGTTGAGATTTCGGCGGAAGTGCGAAGCCATTTTGCACCCTACATATACTGCCCCTGTTTCAAAGCAAGACTCTCATGGATTGGAATGCCGATACATTGTAGATATGTTGGCAAGTCTAGTCTCCTGTCACAGAGTCCTACAAGTCCAGTCTTGGGAGTTTTATCTGCAGTGAAATGACCTCAGATGCTTAAACTACTGAGTGTACCCAAACCGATGTTTTTGCCTGCAATTCTTTTTGCAGATACCAGAGCCTCCCTTCTTGAAAACCCTGGTCTACTGCCTACCGCAAATATTTTCACGGCTAAAATATTTAGCGGTTGGGGTCCGAAAGTACCTTTTCGGGTGGATAAATATTCGCGGTTGGGGTCCGATGTAAGATTTCAAAATCACCTTATGCTGATGTCAGGTCGGAATCAAGTGAAGAAACTGTGGTCAGGTCACAAAAGTGAAATTGTGTGCGCTCTTTGTGGAACAGGTGGCATCTGCGCTCAGGGAATCGTAACTCGAGTCAGGTCGACTAGTGTGAATGCAATACACCCGTAGGGATGACACAGAAACTGAATAGGTTCAACTCTTGCGATTCGTGATCTTTTTGATTGGCGACTTGTCCCGATCGTCGTAATTGAGACGCAACTGTCACACCATTGAGACGCAACTGTCATGTCACACCATATCGACGACTGATTTGTTCCGCGTGGTCGTGCCTCGGAAGAAAAGTGATGCGGAAAAGTCAGTCGGCGCCTGTTCTGTGCCATCGCAAGGTCGACTTGACATCAACATCAGATATCAAAGGAATATTGCCGACACACAACTAGTTGACATACATTCTGAGTGAGGCATTTAAATAACTTACTGGCACAAATCCGTCCAAGGTATTTTGCAGATCTCTAGGCATCGTAGCACCAACTAAAATGAGCTGAGTTCCATCACCAATGTCGCTATTGGTACTTCTTTGAGAACTCTGGATCTATAGGAAAAGACGCAAAAACAATAAGCTTTTGTACCAGCTTAATGGGGAACCGGCATGCCCAAAGGAGGCGCTGGGGAACAACTCAGTTTGGACACAAAAGTGCATGCGCTGCGACGTTGAAAACGACATCGTGCATCGTTCGTGATGTTATGTGCGATGCGCCATTCAGAATCAATGTGTGACAATGACGTTGCTCTTCGGTCTGTTGTTCACGCTAAAATAGTCAATTTTATCGATGAAATTCAACATGTTCCTCCTTGAATTTTTGTTTGAAAACATTGAGATGCATTGAGTCAGTCCTATACAATACTTGATGATAAAAATGTAAAATTCTAAATTCAATGGACTACTTCAAGTATATTAGGGCTAGAAGTAGGGTGTAGTTTCAGAATTAAACGGCAAATAACGTTGGTTTGACTTTCGACGTCATAGTTTTAATTGAGTTGTTCATCAGTGCCACGTCACGGATTAGTTCCGCTGATTCCTCATTTCCATAATTGTCAACATAAAGGACCAAATGTACCTTTACATGTATAAAAGGATAGCCATGGAGTCATCTTGGTGTAGTGTCCCAGATCACTGCTTGTGACCAGAAGGTTCCAGGTTCAATCCCAACTATCGGCATGAGACTCAGGTTAAAAGTCTCTTTACATGTACCTCAAAAGGAGCTATCAGTGAGTTGACCAATAGGTGTCACTACAGCCCAATTCAATGCATACAGAGGTTTCCCACGTGATGTCACAGCTCAAAATGTCCGCCATATTGGTCGTCAAATGACGCAACGTCACAACATCAACACAGCGTTTTTGACGCAGTTTGGACGTTGCCGGCAGTCATCAGACCCCTTCCACCACTGTCTACAGCAAGCCGTATGAACGATTCGCTTTGTTTTCAACACGGTTTTCACACCAGACCAACTACTTATGTTCAGAAACTGTGAGAGGTAAAGTGATTTGTTGAGTTGTATGCTCCCAGTGGTCTCTATGGGCCGCTAAACTTTTGAACTGAGAACAAGATGGCAGCCTCCATGGCTTCATTTTGACGGCCAGTATGGCGACCGTGTGATGCCAGTGGGAAACCTATATAGCTGACCCATTCATTCTTGATTGAGCACCAATCAAGAGAAGTTTCTGTTGTACTGGTCCGCTAGAACTTTGCTGCTTTTGGCAATATGCGTGGCTGACTGCTCCTATAGACAAATCCCAAATTCCCAGATCTGTGCACTTCCGCCGAAATCATAAACAGAACCTCGACCTGAAACCAGCTGACGTGACGCAATCCACGAGTCAGCAATGGACGACTCTGACGCGACGTCGTCGAAGTCACTCTCGTGGGGTTCTCTGCGTCACATCATTCAGTTTCAGACCGAGGTTCTGTTTACGATTTCGGCGGAAGTGCGCAGATCTTTCTCGTTTTCATCAATTTGGGATTTGTCTATTGCAGGGGCGGATCCAGGATTCTGCTAAAGGGGGACTCAGGGTCAAACTTAACAAACGGAAGACAAACCTGCATCTTCTTCATGATGAACTTGACAAGGCCACTGAAACTGTCATCCATTAATGTATCGCATTCATCAATCACAAGGTGCTGGGCACGTGATATTGTGTATTGGCCGGAACCTAAAACAAAACAACAATGGTGTTAGAGTAACATTTTTCACCAACTTTTTCAATGTGCAGTGTTCGAAAAGTAGCGTTTTTACTTGCCATTGGAGACAAGATATTGGGCTTAGGCGAGTGGCCCACAAGGTCAGGTCGCCAATGAGGAACCCGCCCTGCGGTTTATCCCGACAGGTCGGCGCTGCGAGCGATTGTACCGAAACGACGTCATTGACGTTGTTTTCGGTGTTGACGATGCGTCATGAAAAAAATTCCTGTACATTTTTCTACAGGAAGAATCACACAAATGACGTTGTCCTTATCGCTATCGGATCTCTTAATTTTAAGAAAAAAAGGAATGAGTTTAAAAGAAAATTTCATTTGCTACACGATGATGTAAGTTTTACTGCCATGCGACCAACACAAATGGTTTATTTTCACGCCAGAAATAAATGGAAATAACGTTAGAAAAAAGAGATTTCGGTCACATCGCTCGCAGCGCCACGTTGTGACGTTAGTGTGCGGGTTCCCCATTGGTGAATAAAAGTGATGATTTTTTTAAGGTACAGGGCCCATATCCATAAAACCTTGCCAGCTTAGTTGGTTGCTAGTTGGGCACATTGGCATGTACAAACTAGGCACTTTAGCAGGCAACTAAGCCTAGCAAGGTTTTATCAATGTGGGACCAGGTCGCCAACCCCCAAACATGCCAAACCCTGTTTCCAATCTGTAGGAAAAAGGAAGTTTTCATGCGGCAAAGAACGCCGGTCAGAACGATCTCAAAACCACGCCAGTCAGAGTGTCAGCAATAATGAATGTAAATTTGTGAGCACCATCGCTGATTGGTTCAAACTGAGCGACTGAATGCCATCTTCAGGCGAATATTACAATTAACAGTTCGTCCGCTTGAGCTGAAAATATGGCTCTGCGATCACCAGACTGGTTCCTCTCTGATGGCGTCACAGCAGCAGTGAAAACAGTGCTAAAATTTCGATGTTTACATTAGTGGTCCAGATTCCTGTACTTTTTTGCGGCAACCGAACCTAGCAGCCAATTCACCAAATGGCGAGGGCAGTTCAGCCAGACTTTTCAAGCACTGCATGATGTGGGTATAATTTGATCACCAGGGGCTGTATGCATAAAGGTGGTGCCACGGTGGTGTAGTGGTTCGGGCCTCCGACTAGCGGTCAGAGGATCCCGGGTTCGAATCCCGCTGCTGGCGTGAGACTTTAGGCAGGTCTCTTTGCCTCACTGGCCTCTCTCCACCCAGGTGAATAAATGGGTACCGGTTGGAAATGCTCAGATTGTAGCGCTGAATGAGCAGATCATCTGAGTTCTACTGAAAGGTTTCAGGACAGACTGGGGTTAAAGTGTAAAGTCGGATGAGAACCTCTACCGTTGTTGATATCAGACTATAAACCCAAACTTTAACTTTAACTTTAAAGGTGGAATAAGCTTATTCCAGGTAAAACGTAACATTACAATGTACATGTAAGTTATACCTGGAATAAGCCAATTCCACCTTTATGCATACGGCCCCTGGGCTATATTCAAGAAGCATTTGCGGAGTGCATAACTGTTGTTCATTTGCGAACACCCTATTGTGCATTCTCTCTTAGAATGACTCTCTGAACAGTCCCTGGTCGAATTGAGGCGAACTGTGAAACGTATGGGCGAAGCCCCACTAGTACCATTATCGCCCGCAAGGACCGCCCCTGATCATCTCATAATTTAGTGCAAATCTTCACAAACTTTCCCAGCTTCAATGCATCAACCTTATACCTGCTTCATCTTCATTTTCCGGTACCACCCACATCTACGAGACACACCGTATAGGCCTAAATCTATACCTAGCACCTCTCTTTCACTTCACTGGAACCAGTCTGCACCTCCAACTCACTGTACTATCATTAATTTGGTCTCTCTCCCCACTGATACATCCTGAGGTTTATCTGTATGCTGTTCTTAGCGCTTGCCCCGTACGTCAACGCACATGCATGTTTGTTCAGAAAACTATCAGTAATATTACCAGGTAATAAGACTCTCCTTAGAACCCCAGGTGTTGACACAAGGATATCCACCGGCTGTGCAGCACACTGCCCTCTCAGGCGCTGTCCACCTCTCAGTGATATCACTTTTAAACCAAGGGGCGTGGCCAATTTCTCTGCAACATCCTGTAACACAAACCAGAAATTTAATCTTTTCGTGAATGCCTGAGGGAAACCCATATGTGAGCCGTTCTGGCAAAACCAGACACTTGTCGCTCAGAAGTTGAGCCTCAACGAACTAAGATGACACCAGGAGAGAACGGAAGAAATAGATTCTGTCAGATTTCATAATAGACAGACACTGACAAACATTTGGTCTCAACCTGCCAAAGTAAGAGCAACGAGCGTCTGGTTTTGCCAGAGTGGCTCACATATTTCAAGTGTCGCAGACCACACCGGAAATCGAACCCAGGTATCTCCGGTGTGCTAGGCAGGCGTTCTTCCATCAAGCCAAAAGTCCGGACGTTAGGCTCGAGGGCCTAACACCTCATAAATCTGCCACATTCCTCCCCATCTTATCCTTGAGATCCTTAACACGTTAAGATTTACGCTAGCTATCACATCTGATCAGACTCCCTTTGTTCAGAGTGATCCATGCTTTAAGGCAAAGACAGTCGAAGCCAAGATGAGAAAGGAAAATCGAGATTTAGATTTCCACTTCATTTTGATGCACTTACAGCAATTTGTGCGGCAAGTTCTCTCGATGGTGCCAATACAACCGCCAAGGGACATCGGACATTCTCTTCTACTCCATACGACTCACGATGACGTAATATATTCTGAATCACAGGGATGAGGTAGGCCAAGGTTTTTCCACTGCCTGTTTCTGCAGCAAGTAATGTGTTGTTGCCAATGGAAACTGAAGGAATTGCTTCAACCTAGAGAAATTATTGGAACTAGGATTAATAGAAAGATAAGTACTAGTAGAAATGTTCTGTGTTGGTCAATTTCACCTTAAAGGACCATGACATTGCCACTTTTTCTCAACAGCCGCCGCATCGCGCGGATCCAGGATTTGGTAAAAGAGGGGGCGCACTGTGCTAGGAACATTGAAATTTGCCCCCGATTCCAGAATTTCATGCTCAATTTTACAGATTTTTTGCCAAAAGGGGCGGCACGTGCCCCCTCTGGATCCGCGCCTGTGGAGCCACCGCGCCACTCTCCAACCCAAGGACCAACTACTGTACACTGTCAGCGAATTGACCCGATTTACTACATGTACGTACATTTTGTAATGCGTTTTTGTAGTTCACTTTGCTGCCACTAAGTGGCTCCCTCTACGTCAGCAGTCAAACAACATATTGGAAATCCAATAACGTGCTCCTTTTTAAAACAATTGTATGGCGGTCAAGGAAAATCCATCGGATGACACTGAATGATCAACAAGGGCTGTCAGATTACCTGTGCATTGATCTGCTACTGTTTACCTGTTACATACTACATTTCAGCTATTGAAATGTGTGGGTTCAGCAAGGCCATTAACATTTTCCTCAACTAAGACATCCGACGGGTTTTCGTAGATTACTTCACAATTTTGTATGTTGCCGTTTTATTACAAAGCTATGAATCCACTGCTGATTTTCTGCTTTGCCACTTGCTTTGCAACATGCTACCTGCGACTGAATACGATCGAAAGAACTGATACCGGTCGCCGACCGATTGCCGACTGAAATTGACCACATCTTCGCCATTGGTGGAAATCACGTCTTGCGAGTCCACTACGGCGATCGAGTGCCCAGTTGCAACGCAACTCAGTTGCAAAGCAAGTCGCAATGCAAAATCAGCTTGAAAATCAATGGTGGATTCCACGCTTTACCGATACGATGAAGAGAAACTTCCCAAAAGTGTCGAGGCAGGAACTAAAGAGATTAGCCATTTCCTTATTTTTTGGACAGAACTTATTGGCAATTTTTATGCACAGTGATACTGTACGATACAAATATTCACCTGAATCTTTGTGGGGCATTTGAGGCCCATGTCCTTGACACTTTGTAAAACATCTGGTCTGAGTTGCAATTCCTCAAATGTGGTGTGATCAGTATCTCTGAGAGCAGGAATCTGCAAAAGAATATGAATATTTTCACTGGGAGGAGGGGCTCAGTGCAAAAATATGCAACTTTGTTTATGATATTGCAGCGTCACGAGGGACCACAGAGCTTTTCATGAAAGGCACAGTGAGAGGGGATCGTGTGTCAACTTACGACGGCAAATTCACACACTTGCTGTGAACGGATTTTGAAGAATAGTTAAAATAAACATCAATACAATACAAGCAGAGCTAACAATACGTATCTTTATTTACCTTAAAGTGGTCCTAAACCGCCAAGCAAAAGTTGGCATCCGATCATTTTCACCGCCCACGAAAATGGAACTTCCGATTTCCGCTCATGGCTTCTGAGCATGCGCAGTACGCTACCTTCACTGAGTTTGTCAATCGTGCAAACCGCGCAGCAGACAGGATGCCGAAGCGACAAGTGAAAGAAGGGAAAGGGCGGCCTTAAAAGGTAGCAAATGCCGACCAGCAGCTGTGGATTGTCCACAGACATTATTGAAGTGGCTCATTTTATTAAATAAAGAAAGCACTCCGTTTTAAGATGATGAGGAGGTTGTTTGTATGTATGGCATCATTATTAACATATTGCCGGACTGCGGATCTCGCCGCTGTGCCTGTGTAACGTCAGCGAATTCTGGGGCTCTTTCCGAGAAAAGACCAACTTGCCTGGCATACCGGCTGACATCGTCATCAATGGTGTCACTCGTGTTGGATTGAACACTCTTCATGCTCTTAGGCGTGAATGTATCCTCTAATACTCCCCTGAATCGAGGAGAAATCTCGACTCGGTGAACTGGTCGCATCCATGTTGTTTTCACAATCAGCTGTCACTCATTCAGAACTTGCCCAATCAGTGATCGCGTAGTAAATTCCATAGTAATCACGTCACGTGATGATTGACAGGCGCTCATTCATACTGGCGTAGCGCGGGAAAATGAAAACGAGGCTGTCTCGCTCGCCCCGGCGGTTTAGGATCACTTTAAAGACAATGATTCGCAGACTTTGATCATCGATTTCCGACGAACTGGCAAACCGCGATTCCCCCTTTGGAGCGCATCCGGCACTTGCCGAAACAGTCACCCCGGATACTTTACAGCATCACGATGTTGTTATAACAACAATGGGTTCAAGGTCACATGGGATGAACAAGGATACCGGTACACAAGTCAAACATGCTATATTGTTTTTTTTATTTCACTCATTAAATATGTAACTGTCCTGGGTCAATTACGTGACGTAAATGAAATGGTCCATGGACCATGTGCTCACCCGTTTGGACATAATAGTGTAATGACAGAGAGAGGTACATGTATATCCGTTATATGAGCAATCTGGGTAAGTCATTCCCAAGTTATAGGACTTCAATGATTTTCAGTTTATGCCACTTGGCAGCCATATTGGATGTCCAATTGGGCCAAAACTTCACATTGCACATAAAGGTCATCTAGAGGGAGCCACATAGCACATTTGAGTCCTCTGGGTCAAGTTGTTCCAGAGTTATAGCACATTTGATGATTTTCGGGTTACGTCACCTGGCGGCCATATTAGAAGTTTAATCAGGCCGAAATTTGACGTGCTTGTAAAGGTCATCTAGAAGGAGGTAAATATCAAGTTTGATTGCTCTGGGTCACGTCATTCCTGAGTTATAGCACATTTGATGATTTTCGGGTTACGCCACCTGGCGGCCATATTGGAAGTTTAATCAGGCCGAAATTTGATGTGCTTGTAAAGGTCATCTAGAGGGAGGTAAATATCAAGTTTGAGCACTCTGGGTCAAGCCGTTTCTGAGTTATAGCACTTGGAAGATTTTCAGGTTACGCCACCTGGCGGCCATATTGGATGTCCAATCGGGCCGAAACTCGGTAATTTTGAAGGTACCCCTCTAATACACGTTTATGCAAGATATGAAGACGCTCGGTGAAATAATGAAGAATTGTGGCAGGTTCGTTACTTTTGTCGAACTTTGACCTCTGTGACCTTGAAAAGTAGGTCAAATCAAAAACCCGTTATATATGTTGTGTATCCTAATATGATACACCTATGATAAAAATTTGGAGAAGATCAAGTCATTAGTTCAGGAGTTATTGCACTTTTTGTGTTTTTGGTTTTGGCCACCTGGAGGCCAAGCCAAGAATCGAATCGGACCGAAACTTGGTGTCATAGGTCATCTGACCTAGGGGTACATATGTACCAAGTTTCAGATCAATAGCCCCAGCGGTTACAAAACGTGCCCTGCTAACGGACGCCGGACGACGCCGGACGCTGCACCATTGTAAGAGCTCACGGGTGAGCTAAAAAGTGGCAAACCGCGATCACCTGACAATAGTGTCCAACTTTAATATGCGATTATTTTTTATTTGAATAATGTTAGGAAAAATTGGGACTTCTTCAAGTCATCCAAGATGGGCGATTTTCCGACTTGTGCATCTCGGACTTAAGCATTTTCTACTGTATAACCTTCCGTAGTGGTTACGCCACAGAAACCAATGATACTTACAGATGCAAAATTATTAATCGTAAAAAAATCTCCCGGAGAATTTTTATGTTTCCAACCATGCGAGGCCAACATCTGTGGAGAAAAATCACTGTATTCCTGTCCAAGGTAATGATTATACTGTTTTCTGTTACAAGCAATAACCACTGCTTTGCCATGTGGTTTCTTGGGGGCAGCAGCGGAAGTTAACGCCTGTTTCTTGAGCAACTTGTTGATCTTTTGTCCCATTTTCTGGGGAACCTTTATCTTTGGGAGACTGTCTTCCATTGCATGGGTATACTGCAACAAGATAGGAATGAAAGATGTAAAAGAATTCTAATATTTGCAATATGTGACCTGCTCTAGCAAAAGCAGAAGCTTGTCAAAGTAGTGGAGAGGGTTAACAGCTTTATGACACAATAGCTGGAATGAACATTTGTGGTGGGCTAGGAAAACCTGGCGGATGTCGCTGAATGATCAACAAGGGCTGTCCGATTGCCTGTGCATTGATCTACTAGGACTAGCTACTGTTTACCTGTTACATAGCAGGCTACATGTCAGCTACTGAGCTGTGCGGGTTCAGCAAGGCCATTTTACCACTTTCCTCAAATGCAACATCCACCGGGATTGCAAGCCTATCACAGCAAGACTATAGTAGGCCTAGCATTGGACCGCTAACCCTCCAAGACCAGGGTCCTGTTTCATAAAATGACTTTGAACTAATGGTACCTTTAATTTAACCAAATGGAAAATGCATTGTAAAGTTAATGGTACCATTACATGAAGCTTAAAGTCACTTTATGAAAGAAGCCTGGTACAACAGAAGTTCCTATTATTTGATGGGAATGTCTGGTCTACATGTAACTTTGTGGCTCAAAAGCATTTTCTAGATGGCTGTTGCTAGGTACTGTTGTCCAAGCCCACTACTCTATTCTTCTGTCTTCATTCTCTAGACACAATCACAACTTACCGCAGTTCTATGAATGACTCCAGTAACTCCTCTCGTTAGGCCCACCACAAGGCTTTTATTCATGACTGGACACAACATTGCTGCAAGTTCTGGAAATAATACCGGTAATATTAATATAATAAATGTGTATGGCCGCTGGCGCACACCTGAGACCAAATTCGTGCACCAGGTGCTGATCCAGGGGGGGGGGCACCTGGCACGTGCCTCCCCTTTTGGCAAACAAATCTGTAAAATTGACCGTGAAATTCTGAAATCTGGGGCAAATCATTGAAATTCACAGCAGATTTCAATGTTTCTGGCTCAGTGCATCCAAATTCGTGGATCCTACCCTGTCATGCCTGTGTACCCACCAACGAGACTGGCGACCATGATGTCGCAGGCAACCAACAGGTGCAAGGTCGCTCGCCGACCACACTTGACTTGGGTTGTGCGACCATTTTAGTGAACCATCCGCAAATGTCTGACGACTTCCAAAGCGACTGAGGTTGCCAACTATGGTGGCATCGCATTGGAATCGTTTGCGGACGAAAGTCGCATCCTTTTTGTATCACTCAGTCAACTGGTTTCAAAGTCGGCCTTTGGAACAACATGTTGAATTTTGGGTCTCTTGATGCGATCGAAATTTTTTGGTCTCTGCTGGCCATTGAAACCGGTCATTTAGATCACCCAGTGCAATTATCTCCCACAAACAATGTAAAGACCACTCAAGCAATCAGATATGAGACGAGATACGTTTAATCGAGCGACCACAGCAAATTCTTAGAATATGTTTTTGGACTTCTTTTCGCTCTTATCTTCTAATGCTTTTAAATGTAAAGCGCTCCAGACAAAGCAATTTAATGGGGCGCTATATAAATACCTATTATTATTATTATTATTATTAGTGGTGCAACGATCTGCTGCAGACTAGGTGACAAAACCTGCAAATCTCTAGTCGCTCTAGTGGTTGGAAGGGCAGTCTCTTAAAAACCGAAAAATCTCAGGTTTGCACCCTAATCATAATGTGAATCATATTTCTTGGTCTGTTGGCAGGCATTTACATATCAGGGCATAGATCGGTCTCTTGACTTGGTAGGGGGTCATCTAATGTAAACTGACTTTTCTTTTTCACTTGCATTTTGGACCCCATTAGCTCTATATGAACAGAGGCCAAAATATGGACCAAAACTAGATATGTGCATTCAATAAAGTGAACACTAACATGACCGGTATCAAGTCGTTTTGTTACATGGCCTTTTCATTACAGTCAGTTCGTTACATTGTTTGGTTGTTACATGTACATGTGTTTGGTCGTTTCGTTGACGCTTTCGCCACCGAATTTAATGCCTTCTAACTTTAATTCATGGTTTTTTCTTATTGCCTGTTGTGTGAAACTTCATACATGTCATACTAGACCTTGTATTGTAGACTGTTAATTTTTTCATGAAAACAGAGCGGGATAGCTGCATGGTTCCCTTCGACGGCCCTTGATGTTACTGTCATTACCCCATTCCGCTATTATAGCGAATATTGCGAAAGGCCAGCGGTCTCAAGTAAGATCAGTCATTCAATGTACAAGTAAATATCCTGTTTAAAGCTGACGTGAACGAACAAAAAGACCTCATGCGGCGAGCAAGAGAATTGCAAACGCCCTGCAAATACCTCAAACGAAGGCTCAGAACATGATAGGCCCCACGAGGTCAGGAGGGCGCCACCTCATTTGTCATCGAGCTTTCGAGGTGTCAACATCCTCTGGTGAGCTCCTACTGAACACTTTTTTCAAAGAAAAAAGTTTGACCCCACTGGGAATCGAACCCGCACCTTGTTATCTCTGTCCCGCTGTCTTCCCCATTCAGCCACCGAACTTGTTGGAAGATTTTACATGTTTTCTCTTATTCGAAGCATTATAACGTAAGTCGAAGGCCTACGTCTATGACAAACATAAATCATTACCCTGTCAGTTGGCTCGTTGACCGAGTGGATAGAGCGGTGGATTACAAATCAGGCGGTCGACGGTTCGAATCCCGTCTAAATGACTTCAATTTTTTTTCTTTGAGTAGTGTAAGAGGTATCCGGAGATGTTGACAGCTCTGTTGCCTGAAGGCAAATAAGGTGGCGCCCTCCTGGCGTCGTGGGGTGTATCATGTTCTGAGCCTTCGTTTGAGGTGTTTGCAGGGCATTTGCAATTCTCTTGCTCGTCGCATGGGGGCTTTTTGTTCGTTCACGTCAGCTTTAATACTGGAAAGAAATTGGCAAACCAATTTAGTATGAATGGAAAGTGCATTCTTCCTGGATTACAGCCAAATAAGTTTTTGAAGAATGCCAGCACAGGTTTGGGAGAAATGGACTTAGAAATATAATAATCTCGCTGTCATATTGAAATGCTGAAGTCGCGATGTAGAAGCGCGCCCGAATTCCACGGGAAGAGCGTGTTCGGCATGTTCGGGGCGTGATCTTGAGGGACTAAAATCTTGCCGAGGTAGTGCCTGGGTAGTAGGGAAGGAATTTGAGCGAGGAACCAATGGGAAATGGAGCAGAATGAAAAATAACGAAAGATTCGTTGAAGTTATCGCTTTTAAATTTGAATCCTGCATGCAATGAGCAAATAGCAGCAAAGGACGGTAGTACCGCGGGAATTGAACGCCAAAGACAGGAACCAATCGATATGGCGAAAGACTGGAATGAAGCCACGCCCACGGTAGGCTAACTATTTATTTAGGCAAGCGTATCCCCATTCTCATTCTGTTCATGTTGCATGAAAAAAAATAACAGTAGGCCTATCAAGTTTCATATAAGTAGGCCTAGGCTATCGCCACAACACAATAAATCCAGTAGGCCTACTGTTACTGGTAGCGAAAGGGTGTCACGACGAAACGACCAAACACATGACATAGGCCTAGGCCTAGGCCTATTAAACTTAGGCCTAGGCTAAACGAAACGACCAAACCCGTGGGGTGTGGCGTGTAACGAAATTATCAAACATTGTGACGAACTGATTACTGACTGTAACGAAAAGGCCGTGTAACGAAAAGACCGTAAACCCTGCACAGGCCTAGCCTAGGCCTAGGCCTACATACATCTACAGTGACCTAGCAGTGTTCTCCACGGGTTTTGGTCTAAGAGGGGCGGCGATGGGCCTGGTGCTGAAGGCACCGTGCGAGGAGCCAAAGGCGCCTTGTGGCGGGGGGTCTGGGGGCCCTCCCCCAGCGAAATTTGGATTTTAGGTGCTCTGAGATGCGTTTTCTGAGCATCTGAGATGCATAATTGAGCGATCTAAATCATAAATATTAAGGCGGATGAATTTTTAAGAGGGGCGGACGAATTTTTAAGAGGGGCGGGCCGTTTTTAAGAGGGGCGGACTTTGCCGTCGGTATTTTTAAGAGGGGCGGGCCGCCCTTTTTTTAACTGGTTTGGAGAACACTGACCTAGGCCTACACAGTACCACACACCGAAACATGTAGTGCATACAAAACCAGCCATGGGCGCAGCCATCTTTGATGCAATGCATTATGTCCATAAATTAGCCAGGAATCTGAAGAATGCGAAGAAATTGTCAAATATTTCCTAAAATCTCTCGTAGTGTTGGTGGTAGTGTTACGGACATCCAGGCGTGCCACAAACGGCGTTGCCATTGCCAAATGTATCCATTGCCCACCAAAAAAGCTGTCGGTTTTCATGTGAACTCGGCGATGACAAAATTACGCTGGCCAAGCCCACATCAATCATTATTCATAGGCTCAATCTGGCATATTGTGTACGAGTGAGTGACGCAAGGCCTTTGCGCCTTTCCAGTTATCCAACTTTCGTCCACTGACAGGGGTCTACCTTAAGGATTTTTTAGTGGTTGTCCACAGGACAACCACTATATGAGAAATTGGTTGTCCTGCCAAAATGTTGGTTGTCCTGCCAACATTTCAAGTATGGGTTGATTAACCTACCCGGTTAGGCCTACTACATTCCTTTTGCGTGTTTGCTGTTATAATCTGCAGTTCCTCAGAGATATATGAGACTAGGCCCTAATTTTAGGGAGAAACTTCTCTCAAGCCATAGATAGTCAGGTAAGTGGCTGTGAAAGGCCCTCTCATTTATTAGACTCCACAAGTGAATTCAAATTTCCCGCCTATTACACCATATTAAACCAAGGTATTTTCTGATTGGCTCTTCCCATGCTTCCCATTCCTACCAACTGAGTCAAAATTAACTTGATAACTTTGGCCCCAAAATGATTAATCTAAGTAAAGGTTGCAATGAAATCAACAGAATATTGAACAAAACATCCAATTTGAGCCTCTCATTGTGTCCATCATAGCTTATTTCTGTTAATTAGGTCAGACAGCTGACCAGAAACATCGTAGGCACACACTCATGGAGATGAGTTGGCGCGAAGCCAACTCTGTCGGCCACTCTCGACTGTAGCCTATTCACACAAATCAAGTTAAATTCTCATCGTAAAAATGACTAACACGGGCAAACTTTATGTCATTGGAAAGGAAATTTCACTAGGAATCGAATCAAACAGTTTTTGAGGTGATTTCTTTCCATCCCAGAGAAATAAAACCAAACGTTCAGGACACTGTAGAAGTGAAAGCTATCCTCAAGTCGGGATCGTTACCGTTGGCAAACTCGAGGGTGGTGTACTTCGTCAGTTTGCTGCTTTTTGCCTTATTTTTGAGCCCTGTACTGCAAATAATGAGATCGGAGTGGGGGGATTTTTCATGGTAGCCAACCGGACAACTGCTTTGGGCCATTTTGGTTGTCCTGCCGTGATTTTTGGTAGCCCCGGGCGCTCGGACTACCGCTAAGATCGACCCCTGACTGACAACGCCTTACCTCACTGCTAATAATCATGTGAGCCAACCAGCGGATTGGGGTGGAGCCTGATCAACCGTAATGAGTTTGGACATGAGAAATTGATTCTACATGTACCTTTGATTGCCGGCCCTTCGCCGACCAACTAATGGGCATGCGCAAGATCTACTAGGCATGCGCAAGATCTACTGGGCATGCGCAGCTTATTCCATAGGCCTATAATGCTACATGTTTCGGTGTGTACCACCAGTCATGAGCATAGCATGCATGCATGTGGGGCATGAGGACATGTCGTCCATGACCCTCCCCGGGGATGACCCTCTGCTCTCTCTGGTCTGCTCTGCCTCTCTCACTCTGCTATGCTCTGCTCTGGCAAAGGATAGGCCTTTATGTACATGTAGGCCTACACTCAACACTGGCCATCATATCATAACAATCATAGCAGTAGCACGACTGACAAATAAAGATTACCACACCTCTTTAGTTTTGGTCAGAGCCAGGGGGCTTGTCCATGCATTCATTGCATTGCCATGTGCCTAGACTGAGTCACTCAGTCTCTTTCACGCATGCGCGAACTGCGCAGCATTACAGAGACTGAGACCAACCTCAACAATTTTTGTTACGCGAACCCTCGGTCTCGCAACCGAGGGTCTGGCTGCGCGAGACTACCATGTGCCCACCACGCATTAGTAGTCTCGCGCAACCAGACTCTTCCACTACCCTTGCGGGTATCATTCTCCCTTGCCCAGCGCGCGCGCAAGACTTCATCGCGACAGCGATTGTTTCAAAATGGCCGCTTGACATCGACGGACAGAAAAATCAGATAATTCAAAATATTATACGAATTTTCCGTCCATTTGTACCGAGATTTGAAAATTCAGTGCGTGTACAGCTAGTGTATCGAAAGTAGTCAGAAGTAGGCCATTTAATAGGCCTAGTTTAGGCCTATATCATTATATTCTTTCAGTGGGATGCGGGACTGTCCGAGAACAGATTTCAAATCCGGTAATCGATAGGCCTACGCCTAGGCCTAGCCTATTTAGGGCCTAATAGCTGCAGTCATGCAACTTGCCACCCAGCATACATGGCATATTTTGGAATGACCCAAGGAGGATCGGACAACCGGTCACATGACAACGTCACCGATCGCGCAACCATGGGGGGCGCGGCCACTTCAGTTGGCCGACAGATTTCGACGAGTAAACATCTTCCAAATCAACTAATACGTTGCATTCAGAAGGGATTAAGAACATCATATGTATAGCTTACAACATTATAAACCCTAAATAACATTCAATTCTCACCAATTTAATGAAATATCAGCGTATTTTAGGGCCGAAGCGCAAGTTGTCGCTCTCAGCAAATATTCACAGGGGGAAGTAAAAACTCATCAACATAATGTGACGTCAGGAGGCGGGGCTTATTTTGATTGACAGCTATGCCAAACTTTTCTCTTTTCCGGCTCTGGTGATCAGGTGATTGGCTGGGCATTGATTAGGGACCATATTTGGATTACTTAGCCCAAAACCTGCATTTTGATAGTTCGATATCGAGAATCCGTCCAGAAATAAGGAAATTATGACAATTTTACGATTTTTGCAGTTGAGTTAACAGTTGAGTGACAAGGGTACTTTCCACCTCCCTAGATTCGAAAATCGTGGAGTTCTTAGGAGTTCTTGGACACTTTTAAAAAGGAAATTTCCCAAGATTTGTGCTGGGGCCATCCATTTTCTAAGAACTCCTACGCAAATAGCAAAAATCGACCTCGTCCCATGCGTGATCCATGCGTTGACACAGAGTGCACTTGCGAAGGCATCATGCAGGAGATAAATTCTCAAAAGGACTGCTCAGAAAAATGTGTTTTGCGCAATCAAACATTCATTTTGATAATAATCAATGATCTGGAGAAAATGATAAGTATGCCTATTTTCACGCAGAAAGCAGCCTTCAAATTACGCTGATTTGCACGGAGTAACCACGTGCGTTTGTTTACATGACCTTGACCTTAGCACAAACATCACGTGACCGGTTGTCCGATCCTCCTTGGGAATGACCTATTTTGTTTGGCTTATGATGAACGATGCTGACGCCCGACGCCCTACATGTATGCCCGGCCTCACGACGCCGAGGTCTGCAGGCAGTCATGGCAGTAGCCAGATAGCGAACCTTTTTCCTGCGCAAGTCACATCACTGCTTATGCCCGCTGTACACGATCCCTCAAAGTTGGATGAAAAAAACTTGACCAAACAAGAAAAGGACATCGGAGCGATGTCTATGGTTTCCGATGATAAGTTTACTACTCTAGAGCTAGTTATCTGTGACCTTGACCTCTGACCTTGAGAAGTATTGCGTAACTGGAACAGGGATCCTTGATTAAACAAATAGGGGATGGTTAATGCAGGCTTCTAATTAGTTTTCCCCTGAAATTCTGAGTAGATTTGCACTTTAGAACTGTTTGACCTTGACCTTGACCTCTGACCTTCAAGGTCATTGTGTAATCTGAAAGCTCATCCTTGATAACCTAGGTGTAGATGAAGGTTTTAGGCTTCCACCATCACCAGGTTCTGTCTCATGTTATTTGTGATGGTTGGCTGTGACCTTGACCTCTGACCTTGAGAAGTATTGCATAACTGGGACAGGATCCCTGATTAAACCTATCGGGGATGGTAAATTCAGGCTTCTAATTCGTTTTTTCCTGAAATTCCGAGGAGATTTGCGCTTAAGAACTGTTTGACCTTGACCTTGACCTCTGACCTTCAAGGTCATTGCGTAATCTGAAAGCTCATCCTTGATAACCTAGGTGTAGGTGAAGGTTTTAGGTCTCTACCATCACCAGATTCTGACTTATGTCATGTTATCAAATTTGAATATCAAATCTCACCACGATATCAGCAAATATCATGCGACCGAGCAGGTGCAAACTGAAAATTTCAGTTGCAATAACATCCGTGGATGAGCAATGATGTTGTGATACCAGTTTCAAGTCACTTACTGTGGCAGATCTCCCGATATGTCAAAATATCAAATTTGATATATCAATATCATTATGATGCTGACACTGGAGAATAAATTTGTTGATGCCAGTATCTTGCCAAGGGCCATAAACATAGGGAAGGAACTTGTTGCTAGTGCTCTACCTGGCGTCGGAGACAAGTTATTCAAGAAACAAAAGTGTGACAGACAAAATCTCAACTTTTGATATGTCAATTTCACCATGAACCAGGTATCGGAGACTGGAAATTTTCATTCCATCTTGTAGCTCAGGTCATGAAACCTGGGGGTAGGTCACATTTCCAGGTCTGTAGCTCTTGCAGGAACAAAGTTACAGGTGTGACAGACTGAACAGACAGACAGAAACACACACACACAGACACACACACAGACACACACACACACACACAGACAGACACCATGACCAAACACTATATGGTTTCCGATCTTGAGATCGGAAACCATAAAAAAGATTGATGGTGTACGGCGGGAAATTGGATGAAATATTTTGCGTCAATCAAAGATTGATGGAATCGAATTTTTGAATGACGAATTGATAAAATTTGACCGTGTACGGCGGGCGTTGATATTTATATTGAACAATTAACTCTCCTGAATTACAGTTTTCTGATTACGAATGTCATTTTATGAATGGAGGTTATGCAACTGGACAGGTTTTGTAGGCCTAATGGCAATGCCATTTTGTGAAAGATTTGATGAAAATGATTGACCGTGTATGGCGGGGCCCTTAAAAATATTCCTGATGATTTCAGACTTGAGAAGTTTGAAGAATTCTGCGTATAACATTAACAGAAGACCTTGCAAGATGAGTGACAGTTCAAGCAGTGCCCGGACCTCAACACACCAAGTTAGATTACCTCCAATCATCAATGAACGTGACCGTGTCTTCCTGATGGAACTGAATACGTTCATTGAAGATGAACTGAATCGAGTTAATACGGATAACCCTGAACAGAGGTACATCATCCATAAAGCTGCTTTTGATAAGGTTAGTGTCCGTGAGATGACTGTGACTGGTTGTGCATTTCTATGTGATACATTTGTACTCAACAATACTGCTAGGTGACTGACTGATCATCTCCGTAGAAATTTCCATCGATTCTATGGAAATTTCTACGGAGATGATTTCTAAGAAATCCAAGATGACAGGCCCGTCAAAACGATGAGTAGGCATACAATCGAACCTCGTTACAACATTACCTCCAGGGACATAACGAATCTGAACGTTATAACGGTAGTTCACTGTAACCATTTCCAATAAAATGGCCAGCAACTACAATGTAGACACTCTCTTTCGAAAGTGAGACAACTTCCGCCTTCATGGATAGCGAGATTTGCTTCCGTTTACCAGACATGTTTTCTGACCATGTGTGCTCAGGACCACGCCGCATCTACAGGAGTTACATCAGCTATTCATAGGGAGGTAGTAATGTGTTGAAGGAGTAGTACAGTGTGTCGTTAAACGAACAGCTTCCTGCTGTTCGTTGTAACGAAGCCCTTTTCACTATTTTGTGGGAAAAATCTGGTCGTTATAATGAAGTTTTTGTTTTTATTATGACTGTGTTCGTTGTAAGCAAAATCGGCAGATGGAAAATGAATTACGGGCAGTTGGGACTTTGAAATGTGAACGTTAGGAGTGAAAACGTTGTAAACGGGACGTTGAAATGAGGTTCAACTGTAGTATGGTTGCAGGCTGTTAGTGTCAATCAGTGATTTCTTTGATATACATATCATATAAATGAAGGGCTTTCCCACTTATATACATGTAATAAGCAAGTCTCGCCAGGGCATGCAGGGGGCCACCAAGTCCCGCGAAGGGATGCCATTCTTTTATGTTTTTATCCCCAAACCAGTTTTTTTTCGAAGGATGTCCATAGTGGACTGTAATTCATTCTCGTAGTTACGAAGTCGGAGTCAGAGTCGGGCCGCTGTGCAACCTCTCTATTGTGTTGTTTCCACCCTACCGGACCAATATCACCGAGTCTCGATGAGGAGAAGTTGGATGGCCCAGTAAGTGAACTAAAAATGCAGATTATGTATGAGGTTATCTAACATTTTTTCCAGATTATTGAACATGTGACAGCGTATAAGCCAATTTTAACGGCTATCAAAGCTGAATATGAAGAGTGTATAGAGATTATTCTGAAGGGTAAAAGAGAGGCTTTCTACTTGAATGGGAAATTGAAGGCCATGGCATCAGAACCAAGTACAGTCAGGAATTATCAAAAAAGGACTGAGGAATTGGAGGCAAGGTGTGTGATTTTCTTCCACTTCCAATGGAAATACCTAGTATGTCACATTTTGTTGTTTTCGAGAAAAATGGGTTTATAATGTGGAATGACAACTTGGTAGAGTTTTGTTGTGGAAAACACTCCTGGGATTAAATGCAATTTGCTATGTTTTACCTCTGATTTCATGTTGAATTTGCAAAGGTAAAAATGTAGTAAGTCACAATTCTGATGTACATGTAGACGTAAAAACCGAGTACATGTACGTGCACCACTGTCTTTCCGAGGCTTTAGCGAACCTGTTTATTATGATGAAAAAAATACCTACATGTAGTAAGTATGAATTTGGCCTTAACTCATTTTTTCCAAAAATGTGACTTACTTAACTAGGTATTTCCATTGGATGCTAAGTATGTTCTTAGTGGGTTTCCATCATCTGCCACCGCCGCACTATATTCCGGAATATAACTCAAGAACCGGTTGCCCGATTTGTCTCATATTTGTATGGCCGCCAGAAATGAAAGATCTTGGTTTTACATGTAGCATTCCAGACCGCGACTCAAGAACGGGTTCCCCGATTTTTTTCATATTTGTAAGGTGTACTGTAATGGGGTGGATTGGGGGAGGTTTCCTGTCAATTTTGGTTGTGACCCGCCAGGAAGACATCTTAGTTGTAGCATTCCGGACCATAACTTGATAACAGGTTGCCCGATTTATCTCATATTTGTACAACCTGAACAACAGGGCACAAGCCTCCAAAAAACCTGGTGACGTTGCGTCGGTTTGTGACCCTGACGAACAACAGTCAAATCCGCCATTTTGCGTAGGGTTATGTGATGCGTCGCGCCTCACAGCGCCGGTGTGGAAGAACTACTTCCGCGGTAAAAGTAGTTCTGAAGAAATGACATTTCTCTGATAAATATTTGCTACTTTTATTGTATTTTATGATGATTTCAGATGAAATAATTATATTTAAGTCAATTTATTCGCATATTTACATCAGAAAACCCATAATAGCATATTTTATTGTTTTGGGAATCTGGCAAACGCACAGTGGACGCACAGCATCAGAACAGCGAAATGCATGTCAGTGCACTGTACATTCTGTACTGTATGGCATAATGGCGGGAACCCCGGGGAAATCCCGATTTGGCCGAGCAAAAACGCACAATAACTCGCAAAATCTTAGTAAAATTCACTTTTGCGTGTCATATTGTATTAAATTAACCCAAAACTGCCATCGTTAGGTTCTTTTTCGACACAAAAGTGATGAGTTTCACCGAACTATATCTTCTAGTGGATGAGTCAAAGTAGTCCGAAAGTAGATCCAGGTGGTTCGGTCGCCGCATCACTATCCCAGCTATAGGTGGGGGCGCAATAAGATATTCAAGATGGCGGCGGTGATTTTTCCTCCGGGACTAAATCCCAAACCCAAGTCTCGCAATATCTCGCGGGATTTGGTCCCGGTGTTCCGGTTGATATTTGTATAAACTCTGGCTGGTAAAGTGATAAGAATCAGATGGATGTACTGTATGGTTCTCGGATTTGCCGTGCAGTTCCTACCTATTTCCTTTGACTTTTTCCTCTATTTCACAGGATAAATGTAGTTCTTGCTAACAATGATGAGCTGCAGTCAGAGCTTGATGAATTGCGGGCAGCACGAAAAGCCAAGGAAGATGCCAAGAAAGGAATGGGTCAAGTACAGAAAGTTGAGATCAAAGTTGACAAGAGACCATTGCCAGGTGTGTTTTGTGTCTGATTGCCTTAGTTCCACTTATCCCAAATTGGTGGGTTTTTTGAGACACGAGTCTTACCCGTGCTTGAAAAAAAACCGCCACACGCTTAACACCTACATGTATTTTCAGTACATTTTATTAGTTACTAAATACGCCGAGAGAGGTCATGTTTTCAGCTCAAATTTTGCGTGGTTTTTGGTTTATAGCGCATGCGCAATACGCAACACATTTACCGTGCCATCTGTCGCTGGGTTTGATAACTAGTAATTGCCGAGTTTATTGCGCTTACACCAATCTTAAAGCCCGGGTGACACACGTGTCTGAATTAGTAATAATAATAATAATAATAATAGTGAATTTTTATAGCGCCCCTTTGAAATAAATCGTCAGCGGCGCTTTACAATAAAAATAAAAGTATGAGATAAAGTCTCTCTGAATGCAGGGCAGCTGACTACCATCCACATTCCCCTCCCAGTCACCAAAAATATCAACACCACAACTAACGTTCAAGACTCCTGGGTCAACGCACTCACTTGTCATGCAAATTTGCGGGCGTCGATGAAAGCTATTTTCCAAACAGGCGGTATCGCGCACCCGGCCGAGGTGAATCGGGGTGTTTTCTGCCCAGTTCTGGGGGTTGTTTTAGAGTTACACCATCCATGTCAAGAGGGAGTTTAAGAGATCACACGCTAACGATAACATTTACGTTAACGATATTTTTTGTACATAAAATACATGCAAGAAAAAGCGTTAATAATAATAATAATAATAATAGTGAATTTTTATAGCGCCCCTTTAAAATAAATCGTCAGCGGCGCTTTTGCAATAAAAATAAAAGTATGAGAGAGATAAAACGACAAGATCAGAAAGAATAGAACATAGGAGATAAGACAATGAGAGTTAAGACATAGAACTAAAACATTGAAGACCAAAAAGGGAACACTAGTAATACTGTTTAAAAAGAAAGGTTTTCAAAGATTTCTTAAAACTTTCGAAAGAATTGCAAGCCCTGATATCACAAGGTAATTCGTTCCAGAGCCGCGGGGCGCAGACACTGTAAGCCCTATCTCCAGCTGTCCTCTTCTTGGCTCTGGGTTGGGCGAGTCTGGGTGCAGCTCCAGCCCTAGTAGATCTTTCAGCAGAAAAGAGCGGCAGCTGGAGATAAGCAGGGCCCTCGCCCCGCACGGCTCTGAAAGCGAAAGTCAAAATTTTGAATTTAATTCTAGCCTGGACCGGGAGCCAGTGCAGTTGTTTGAGAACCGGTGTTATGTGCTCTCTCCTTTTGGTATTAGAGACCAGCCGTGCAGCTTGGTTTTGTAGTTTTTGAAGACGGTTTATTTCGTAGTCTGGTAGACCAGCGTAGAGCAGGGGCGGATCTATGATTCGCCAAGGGCGGGTGTCCAAACCATCCAAATGGGGCACGAGAGGAGGGGGCGAAGCCCCCGACATGCGCGCCGAAGGCGCGCGCCGACGGGGGGTCTGGGGGGCCTCCGCCAGAAAATTTGAAAATCTAGACGCTCTCAGATGCATTTTCCCGGCATTTCAGGGCATAACAAGTTGTATGATTAAGTGTGCTTTTATGACATGAGTGGCGTCGAGGATTTTAATTGTAGTCAAAATGGACAACAAAGTGGAGGATACGTACGTCAAAAGTACCCAGTATATTTTCAAAAATGCAGCTTAGACAAGTGATAGGCCAATGGGATATTTGTTCATGGAAAGTCATAGCACCATCAAAGATAAAACCAAGGTTACGAGCCTTTGAGGAAGGCTTAATTTCAGCATTACCCAGATGGAGTATAGCATCACTAGGGCGCAAGTCACCTTGTGATGGAGATACGAGGAGAAGGAACTCGGTTTTCAGGTCGTTTAACTTGAGTTTGTCCCGGCGAGTCTAATAAACACGGGGTTTTCAAACACGGGGCTACTAGACATGGCAAAAAATAGGTGTACGCACAAGAAACCTGGGGTTTTGGTGGGTTTGGGATAGGTGGAAGTACAGTTTGTATTGCCAGGCTTGTTTGCTCCAGATGAGCCCAATAGAGCATGTGCAGTGGTTTATTGTGATGTCACTTTTACAGCAGTCAAGGTAAATTGCTTGGTTACATGTATATGATATGATAATTACTTGACTGGATTTGCATTGTCAAAAGAATGCTTATTTATTACTTCAGGTTTAACTATGGAGCAGAGCACTGACCTAAATATCCTTTTGACAGAACTGGCTAAGGTAGAAAAACAGTTAAGAGACTTGAAGGCAACACAGAGGAATCGGTTCCAACCAAAAGAGGTGAAAGCGACGCTGAAAGAACAGTTAAACATGAAGGCAGATTTGAGGGAGCAGTTGGTCATTGATGAAGAGACCATCAAGGCTAGAATTAAGAGACTGATGGTGGCCTTGGAGGCAGCCCAGGCGTTTAACAAATTCCAGCCTCTACATCAGAATATTGGGGATACGATTGTGGCAGCGCTGAAGAGATACGAAAAGGGTCTTCCCTTGGTGAATGAAAAGGGTATGACTGTTTTTTCTTAGGGATTTGCACAAGCTTACATGGCAGGGCCGTAGCTAGCTTTTTTTTGCTGGGGGGAGGCATTTTAAGCAGATGAGCTCAACGGACGGTGGCTTCGCCTTCCGGCCCCGAAGGCGGCACTTTTGCGGGGTCTGGGGCCCTGGGCACAATTTGCCCCCCCCCGTCCCTATGCTAGGTACGGGCCTGCATGGTCTGCACATTGTTTTCAAGAAGGTATGGACACCTGAATCAGGTCAGCAGAATATCCTGTAGCCTCTGCGAAAGTCTAGAAATTGTCTTTTCTATGGTGGTCCAGTCAAATTTAAACCACCAATAATTGCAAAAGAATTCTTTTCACTTGTACAATGTGATTCTGGAGGATTTGACTACATGTACATGTACATCATACTAAAAGTGCCCCAAAATCCGACCATTGGAAATGCTCCTATCGGTACCGGTAATTAAGATCTTTCATATCTTTTTGTCAACCATTCCTGTTGCATAGCCATTATCCAATATTTCTACATACCGGTACATGTACATGTAATCCACCGCTCATGGAATGTGGAAATGCAGAGTTGTGGAGTAGTGGATTCCTGTCCAAGAGGGCAGAGGTTCAATTCTTGCCTCCTCTTACAGGCGCAGATCCAGGGGGTGGAATTGAAGTGTGACAGAAAAATTGAAGTGTGACAGAATTGCCATGTAATTTGTCCTTCAGATGCTGGGAAATTGCAGCAACGGCCTTCTAAATTTCAAAAATTTCTGGGGGGAGCCCCCAGCCCCTGTTGTGTCTTCGTGCCTTGGGTGCTTGCCTTCATCGGCCCCTGTGGCCTTCTGTGCCCCGATTTCTGGTAATTTTACCAGAATCCTGGATCCACCCCTGTCTTAGATGCACCTAAATGCTATTCCCAATCATTTGTTGCAGGAGAAATCCAAACAAGTCAAAGAGAAACAACCACCACATCAACTTTCGAAGATGATGACCCATCCAAGGAGAAGGAGGCAGAACTCATAATGGACTACATTGATATGTTTAATGCCTTGTTTGATGACGGGAAATATGAAGCAGCTGCCATCCATGCTGCTAACAGTCCAAGAGGGATTCTTAGAACCATGGATACATTGAATAAATTCAAAGGTCCGATTTTGTTGCAAGTTATTGATCATTGTTACAAATGGTGGGCCGATTTCACAAAGGGTGTTAACCCTTTCAGGCCCGGACGATGTTGAAAAGTGTACATTTCGTAACATGAATCTCTGATGTCTCTACAAAAACGCGCCTAGCTCCCTAAAATTGCAACCAAAACTGGCGACAAGGCACTCATTCTGGAGGCAACTATGGGCCATGACCTCATGCAGGTTTGCTTCTTCCAAAATGTCTGTGAGAGAAACAGGCCAGAGCTAAAGATGCAAGTTGTGAGGAAATAGTCACGTTCTGCCTACTTTTTCGTCAGGTTTCAAATCTTTAAATGTCTGTATCTCGATAACCGTTGCTCCTACGAGTCTGAAAATAGGTTGAAAACTAATCTACTCTTTCCTCCTCTTTCTTTTGGGGCTTGTCGCGTCATCGTGGCTGCTTCCGTTCCGGAGATATGGCCATTTTGTCGCAACATGTCAGATTTGCACTTTGGAGTCTGTCAACCTGGACCCCAGGCCGAACGTTAAAATGCAATTTTAGCCACGTTCCTTCAATCAGAGCAAAATCGCGTATTGAGAGGGGGGGGGGGGAAGTCTCGCATTAAAAAATATGCAGAGAGAACATCGATTGGTCCACTGGTTACGAATCTACGTCAGTTTGAATGTGCAAGGGTGTGTGGTACAGGCCACACTCGCCGATTGGCGAGTTTGGGCGCGAAAGGGTTGAGCTAAATCAGCGTTCTACTTCACAGTAATTCAGGTTAAATGCCAAGAAAAGCATTGTTTTGCTGCCTGTACGGTGCTTGATCGGCGGCATTTACCTGCAGGATAATCACACGCGGTTAACATTCCTGTGTTTATGTCCAGAAGGACAAAAGAAAAGAGTTGAATGACTCCAAACAAGGCATCTTGAGCATTCAAATATTCTTTTGTCCTCCTGGACATAAACACAGGAATGTTAACTCTGTGTGATTATCCTGCAGGTAAACGCCACCGATCAAGTACTGTACAGGCAGCAAAACAATGCTTTTCTTGGCATTTACCTGAATAACTATGAATTAAAACACTAATTTAGCTAAACACCCTTTGTGAAATCGGCCCGGTATGTTTATTTGGTAGGCCTAGGTGTATTCAAACAAAAGGGCATAACCTACTGAAAAAATCAGTAAAATCTCATGTCATCCAGCAAAATTTGATTTCTCCATTCTTTCAGGAGTTGCCACGCCACCTGGTCAGAGACAGCCCTTGTTGGCCTTCTGTGATGCTGTGATGTCATCCGTCCTCGCACTCGGGGTCCTCCCCAGTGAAACCATGTCATCGGAGTGTGTGAAATGTGCCCTGGAGAACAGTAGGCTTGACTTACTGTCACATTGGATTTCTCAAGAAAGGTAGAAATGCGTACCTTGTATTATTTCTTGGAACAGAGTAACAAAGCAACGATTTCACAATTTAACATCTCCACCCAGTCACCTTTGATCATCTTCGATAATCGAAGGTCGATCTGCTCACCAGTGCGTTACATCGCACATCACCCTTCGAGAAATTGACCGGTCCGCACATCATGGAAAACCTCAGTGAAATTTTAACATCTTTTCAAAATTTCCCCGTCAATTTCAAGATTTTCCACAAAATAGAGGGGGCACAAGCTGGGCGCGCCCCCTTGGATCTGCACCTGATTCATTAACCAGGGTGTCTACAAGTCTTAAAAAGTCTTAATTTGGAACTTTTTTTTTTTAATTTGGAACTTCCATTTTCATTTTAAATTTGAAAATTTTTGTAAGGAGGTCTTAAAAAGGTCTTAATTTTTACTTCAAGGCAATTTTGGAAAAACGTTATTGGTGTTTTTTCTACTGATGCTTGTGTAGGCCTAGGTTTTATTTGGGCTAGCCTGCATTCAAGTGAATACCTGTACCAAATTAACAGAAAATGGGAAAAGATGAAAATAAGTCTTTCCCTTCACTACCTGACATCCCCCAGGGATCTGCTTTGGTGCTTCATTTAGAAGAAAATAGGTCTTAAAATTTTACTATTAGTTGGTCTTCAAAAGGTCTTAAATTTGGTGCTCCATGGGCTGTAGACACCCTGATTAACGAGCTGAATTCTTTTTCTCATTTCAGGTTATGCGCTACCGAGTCACTTGGTGACATGATCAGAGAGGTGTGCAAGTGTCGCAAATTGTGCTCATGTAGCTGTTACGCCCTCGCCCAAAAGATCTACACCACAATATCATCTCATACGAAAGTCGTCCAATGTATGTTGAAGCAAGGGAGAGTTCACCAGGCACTGGAGTATGCCCGCCAGAAAGGAGACTTTAAAGCGGATGATTTTAGCGAGTTGTTGAGAGAGTATCCCAATCCACATTTGGCGAAAGCTCTGTTGAAATGTGAAGGGGAGTCTGGAGAGACACTTGTGTCGTTGGGATTGGTGGTCAAAACGCTCTTAGATACTGATCTGTATCATGTGGGATTCCAGATTCTGGAGGAGTCGGTTCTTGGACCAAATGGTAAGATTCTAAAGATTTATGCAAATTACCGTTAGTGTTGATGGTGTTCAACATAAGCCTTAGTTCCACCTACATGTGTATCCCAAATTGGTGGGTTTTTAGCTCACCTCTGTGTGTGTCGTCCGTCGCCGTTAACAGGGGTGGCACGTTTCTAAACCGCTTGGGTTACAAACTTGAAATTTGGTGTACAGGTACCCTATGGTAAAAACTATCTCTGGACCGAAACTTAATAGCGCTGCTGCTTGTATATTCTGGCCTGTAGGGGGCGCTTTGAACACTGTTAGCTAGAACCACGAAACTTTTATGGTGGGTTCCTCTGATGAGATTACCGGGTACATCACATAAATCCCTGGTTTTTGATTTGACCTACTTTTCAAGGTCACAGCTAGGTCAAAGTTCAAAATTCACTATTTGGTGGCACATTTCATGGCTATTTGACAAAGAGTGTTGTGATTTGGTGTGAAGATATATCTAGGCACCATGCACGAATGCACCAAATTTCAACCTGATCGGACTTCAAATATGGCCGCCAAGAAGCCATCTTGAAAAAATGGACTTTGACCCACATTTTATAAATAGGAGTAGGTAAAGTGTTTTTCACATTGAACTGGCCAAAGATACTTAGTTGAACTCAGGAATGTGACCAGATCACATTTACCAAGAGGTAGTGGTGTTGCACAACACTGACTTGAAAACAGATTATAGCTCTTTCTTGTTGTCAGCCAAAGGTGGTCAGCCAAAGCTGGTCAGCCATGACACTGGCTGCCGAGGGTTGTGTAACATTAATGTTTGTGATCATGCCATTACAGTTTAGTTGACAAGAGGTCAGCCAGGTACCTTTGGCCAGTTCAATGTGAAAAACACTTTAGGATGTTTTAACGTTGTCAAAATATGTATCTAGGTACCATATAAATATATGGTAAATTTCAGTCAGATTCAATGTCATATATGGCCGCCATGGAGCCATCTTGAAAAATGGACTTCGACCCACACCTTATAAATAGTGGTAGCTAGGATGCTTTAACTGTGCCTAAATATGTGTCTTGGTACTGTCTACTTATATGCCAAATTTCGGTTCGATTGGACTTCAACATGGCTGCCAGACGGCCATCTTGACAAATTGACTTTGGCCATATCTCATCGGTAGTATGTTACGATGTTTCAATGTTGTCTAAATATCTATGCAAGTATCCTGTACAATCCTGCTGAAATTTCAGTCCCAACGAACATCACGTGTGGCCACCAGGTGGCCATCTTGAAAAATAGAATTTTTGACATCTGTGATCTAGACAGGAAAGCAGTTTGTTCACAAATACCACTTGTATTCATTGTATTCAGAAATTGTACTCCTTCTGGGTGCCATCACCTGAGTTTATGTCATTGACTGATAATATT